>JAJMDW010000169.1:0-170352 GCA_030573755.1 Starmera amethionina
GTGCTGCTTATTTGCCCTTTTCAGCACGCTGCAGCTCGTTTCAATTCTAGTTCTTTGTTGGATGTTCTGACAGATGTGTCGTTTTGTAGTTTTCTACAGTAACCAGAACGTTTCCTCCTTAACAATATTTTCATTTCAAACTGTTTGTTTTAACACATTTAAACAATCCTTCTTGGTTAAACAGCATCCCCAGCAGTCTCCTGTTCATTGATACCACTTACAAGGCCATTATTTCAGCTACAGCCTACTACTACACTTTCCCTTCTGCCTTTTTACCCATAGAAAACAAGGGGCACTACTAATTGTCATGAAAGATTCACCACAACGCGTACAAGCTTTAATGAAACAAAATACTGCTAACACCTCCTCTTCTTCAATCACTACTCCAGTCAATAACAACACAAGCTCTTTTCCACAAACACCAGCCACTCCAAGAACCACATCTCAATTTCTTCCCGTACCTCTTGATTTAAGATCTCCATTGAATAATCAAGATACATCATATCCTCTTCCAATAGAAACGACAGTGACATTACTTTTACAAAAAATAGACACAGATCCTACGTTCCAACTATCCACATCTGAACTGAAACAACTGTTATTAAATATCCAATCTTCTTTAAACCATTATAGATTTCAATCAGATTTACAGAAATATGACATAAATACAGATTCCCATCTTGAAAGAAATACAAGACTACTATCTCCAATGCCTTTGGAAATTCATAGTTTTGATGTGTCAACTTCAGGATCAAGATGTTCATCACCAGTTCAATCATTAAGTTCTTTAAGTTCTTCTAAAAATTCAACTTTGAATTTTAGAATTGGTAAAAAGGAAAGAAGGAAGAATAAGATTGATTGTAATATTGTTTTGAAATTACAAGAAAAATGAGATTTTATGCATTTTTATATTTCATAATACGGTTTAGTATGAGTTGGTTTTTTGTTTGTTTTTTTTTTGTTTTTTTGTTCTTTAGGTGGGAGGTGGTTTTTTATTTAATGAAATTCTTTAATGTTTCATTTCTATATTCTATTCTATATTTTACTACATTTGTGTGGGTATTGCTTTTTTGACTTGCTATTTATACTTTGATATTTGCTAATTTTTAATTTAAATTATGATTTTTAAAAGAAAAAAAAAATCATTAATTTGCTATGACTTTTAAGGACTAGGTTTATGTCCCAATATGGTTTTTAACTACTGATTTTTTAAATGATCTAATGCTGATTTTAATATTCTTTTTTTTTTTTTCTAAGCTGGTAACTACTAACCTGTAGATTTTACTACTTCATGATATTTTGGAATTGTACTCAATTTAATTGAAACATTTCTGGTATATATTATATGTCACATGTTCCCGTTTTATTTAAGTATGTTTTATAGAGAGGTATATACATGTCGAATATGACCATGATCGATGATGATCATGTCCGCGTCCGCCGCGCGCGCGGCTGTTAATATGAATATTGTTTACCTAATGCAAATAATTTAAAATTGTTGGTCTTACAAGATCACTCGCCACAATATTCGACGACGAATATCCTAGTAATTATAATAAGCTGTTTCAAATACTCTCATGGTAGAATTAAGCTAGTGCAGACATCGTATACTAGATTGAAACTATGTTATACATCAATCACTTATAATTCTGTCTAGTACACTGTATATCAGTGATCACCAATTAATCCCGTACGTACGATCTAATTTTCTGCTAGTTACAAAATTATTAAAACTGCAGATAAATTCATAAACTTTATTTAACCGGAATCTACCATCACTATAAAGTCGACATATTTTTATAATTTACCTCAAAGTTCAAAATTCAATAATATCAACTGTCAAGTACCACCCACCATGGCACCTAATATTGTATAATTACTCATCTCCATTTTAATTCTATCACCAACAATTATGACTCATATTTTGGGACCCTAACTGCAGTCTTAATTATAACAAATTCCCACTTTCCATCACGTCCATCTAGTATCTACAGAATTATTAATTGAAAATTTAATCATTTAATTTAATAATTATCAAGATTAATCAAGATTCAACATAAACTTCCACATTAATACCATTTCTCTAAGCTGTATTATTCAATGTCCAAACAAAACTCAATAATTACAACACAAATCACACCCAAATTATCTTCATCACTTTCAAATTCAGGTGAATTTCATCATGAAGATTATATAGATATCCCATCAGAATCTTTTGAATCATGGTTTCAATGTTTCCTTATAACACTATTCAATTTTTCCACTTGGGGAATCAATTGTTCATTTGGTTTAATGTTGAATGAATACTTAACTTTGAAACTTGCAAGCCCCACACAATTAGCTATGCTTGGTGGAATGTGTGTTTGTTTAACTTTAATGATTATGCCATATAGTGCTGTAATATTGATTAAATTTGGTTATTTTAAAGTGATTTTAATTGGAGTGATTTTACAAATTGGTGGGTTTTTAGGTGCAAGTTTTGTTAATAATTATGGAGGATTATTTATGACTCAAGGGGTTATGATTGGTTGTTCATATGGATTGATTTTTGGTGCAAACTCAATTGTGTTACCAGGTTGGTTTTTGAAAAAAAGAGCATTAGCTAATGGAATTTCACATTTTGGAGTTGGGTTTGGTGGTGTTGTATTCAGTCTTATTGTGCAACATTTTTTACAAACAAAAGGGTATAGATGGGCCCTAAGAGTCTTGGGGATAATTTCATTTGTTATTTGTACAACATGTATGTTTTTAGTCAAGATTAGAGTACCTAAAAACTCAAGATTAAAACAATCAGATCCATTAAATAAAATAGTGGCAGAGATATTTGATATAAGACCTCATTTCAAAAATTTACCATTGATTATAGTTTGCCTTTGGTCAAGTATTTCATCATTTGGTTATATAATTTGTCTTTATAGTTTATCAAATTATACCATTTCAATGGGATTCAGTTCACATCAAGGAATGATTATTACAGTTCTATTCAATGCAAGTCAAGCTATTGGAAGACCATTGGTAGGATTATTATCAGAAATAATTGGTCGTGTTAATTTCACCATAATGGCAACTTTTTACACAGGTTTATTGGTTTTTGTATTTTGGATTAATCTAAATAATTTCATATCATTAATTTTTTTCACTTTAATGTTAGGAATATTTGTTGGAATTGCATCAGTGAATGTTGTTCCACTTGTGGCAGATATAGTTGGATTAAATGGATATGCTAGTGCAATAAGTTTTGCAAATTTTTTTAATTCATTTGTTTATCTTACAGGAGAAGTTATTGCATTAAATTTAAGAAATTATGAATTATCAGATCCATATTTATATTGTCAAATATTTGTTGGTTGTGCTTATATAGTAAGTGCTTTAATATTGTTACCTTATAGAGAATGGAAAATTAATAGAATTTTACAACATACAAATGAAGAAAAATTACAATCAACTACATTTTTGGAAAGAATGTTGATGTATAAAAAAGTTTAATATACAAAATAATAATAAATAGATGAACTTGTATTTATTTATTCATTCATTCATCAAATACAACGTTAGAATTTAAAGCAGGAATTTGATCTAAAAATCCACGAACATATTCATAAACAGTAAAAGTGACAGCTTGACCAGGAGCCACTCTCATAACTCTTGGAGTGATACCTTTATATAAAGCAGCAAAACCTTCTTCTTTAATTAAATCTCTACCAATTCTCACAATTCTCTGGAATGAAGACTGATTAGCTAAAGCTGGATTATTTGATTTACGTTCTTTTTGTAAACGAGTTTTAATTGTATCTAATGGAGCGTTTGAGAAAGGACCAATAGCACCAGAGATCAAACCAATACAAGAAGTTTGCCAACTTGGAATAGCACCTCCATTACCATTTTTAGTATGATATTCAGTTAAAGCTTCTTTTAATTTTGAATAAACTGTGAAATTTGCACCTTGATTAGTAGCTTGTCTTGCTGCAGTTAAGGAAACACCACGATATAGAGTGGAAGCACCTTCTTCTTTAATAATGACGTATAAAGCATGACCAGCATTTCTATATTTTGGAGCACTAAGAGGATCAGACATTGAATGATGTTGAGCTTGTAATCTAATTTTAACAACTTCCATTGGATTAACAACGGCAACAGCTTCAGTAATACCAGCACCAACACCAGCAATAAAAGTTTTACCTGTGGAAATTGTACCAGTTGATTTATCTGTTAATAAAGATCTATAAAATTCATAAGATGAAAACCTTATAGCCATTTTTGGGATGATTCCAATGACAACAGCACCAAGACCTTTATATAAACCAGTGATACCTTCTTTACGGGCAATTGAGACACCAGTTGTTATGAAACCTGGATTTTTAACTAGACCTGTTTTCTTATGAAGTTGCATTCTAACTTTGATTGTGTCTAAAGGATGGCAACATAGTGCTTCAAATAAACCGGCAGTACCACCAGATATCAAGTTGACTGCAGTTGATGATTTTTTGTTCTTGTTGTTGGACATCTTGTGGGTGGTTTGTTAAAAGATTGCTTATTGGCGACACACTGCAATAACGTGTTTGAATTATTTGTGTATAATAGGAATTTGGAGAATTGTGGGAATTTATATAAATTCTGTAATTCACAGTTTTGTAGAACTGAGAATAAGTGACCGATTCACGACGGGTGGAAGGTGTAGCTAAATGCTTAGTGTTACATACAGTAGAAGTCTGAAAATTGGTAGAACAGCGGTTGTTCAGCTTACAATTGCTAGTAACGTCCGAGTGTTTCAGCCTGCAGGGCAGAAGGTAAATTGTGGGGAGAAGTTGGAAATCTTATCTTTGAGTTTAAGTGTCTTTCAGTGCTGCTGTCTAAATTCTAATATATAAAGCAGTGTGACTGTTTGCACAATTGGTGAAGAGAGTGCTAACTTTTGAGTAGCTACAGTGCAATGGCGTAAAACAGAATAGTAAGTAGCAGACGTAGTACAATTGATCAATGATAAAATAAATAAATATAAAATGAATGAATATCCGCTATTCCTACGCATTGAAAACTCATTACACAGATTACTCAGTTCTGGCCGCAATATTCAACCACCGACCTACTACTATTGGTGGTGTCGTACAGTGATACACGGTACACCGTACAATACAAGCATTGAGTGGTTTAAAAAAGGTGGTGAAATTAGTGGATTGATACTTAACGGAACTAATTCGGTTTGACATAATTTCTTTAATTGATCTCTTAATTTAAGTGGTTAATAGTTATATATAACTTTGGATGTATAACCTGTTACTATTTTGTAGTGTTTGATATACATAATACGTCTCACAGATTAAAGTCCAACAGTACCATTTATTTGACTCATTCTAAAGTGCGTACGGTCAACTGGATATCAGTATTTCAAGCAATTTTAGGATTAAAGGTTAAATGACTACTTAAAAATCAAAAGTCACGTGATTGGTATTCATATTAATTTTTTTTTGATACAATTAATTATAACTTAAGCCGAGCTCTACTTATATATCAGTTGCAACTTACTGCCAACTTGTTGCAAAAACAATGATACAATTAAGTTGATATAACTAAACTGAAAAACTTCAATCAATTGTTAAAACTTATAATCGTAAAATTTCTTTTTAAAAGCGCGTAAAATTCTACAAAATCAACTAAATTTTAATGTTACCTGTGTATTAACAAAACTCCAATTTAAGCTTCAACTAATTCTCTTAAACGTCTAATAGTAGATCTTGCAGTGGCAGCAGCAGAAGTTGAAACAGTGTAAGCACCACCAGCAACGGTTTTTTTACAAGAACCACATGACCAGATACCAGTAGCTTCTCTTTTAATGGTTTTTTTACCACAGAAAGAACAATCATAACGAGCATGTTGTTGAATTTCTAATTTTTTGGTTTGTCTTCTTAATGATGAACCGTAACGGACACCAAATTTACCAGTAATACCAACTTTCTTAGTTCTTTTAGTCCTGTATTGATATAGTTAGTATTTTTGTTCATTCTAGTGATTCTGCTATTCTAGGATTGTATATATTTGATTGCTTTATTGGGAATTGTGAACCAATATGATTTAAATGTATGATGGAATTTAATAATCACTATTATGGTAAAATCACATTTCATTGGAAGAGTAATAGTAAGCCTGTTTGTTGGATACTTCATCATCAAATCACATATTCACATAATCACATATTCACTTGTTCACATGCAATAAAACATCTAATATAACTCCATTTCCTAGTGGTCTTAAACATACATTTTGCTTTGTGTGATGTATTAAACAACTAAACTTAAACTGAAAATTGAAAAATGTTTTATTGTTTTCTATGTGTTGAAGAAAAGCAAAACTTGCATCCGGACACACCTGAAGTCTCTAATTGAAATTTTTCAACATTTTAAGCGCGTGTTGGTAAAAAATTTTCACAGTCACAAAAACGCAGCTTTTCAAAATTAATCATCCAGACATTTCAGCCAGCCAGCCCTAAGAAAAAAAATTCTAAATCTGACTTTAAGTCACATGATCTGAAGCCCTAATGTCGTTTAAAAATTAACAAGTGAAGTTTGAACAAATTAGTAGCTCTGAGCTCATGAAACAATCAGTAAATCAATCGATTGATTCATGAACAGAAAAATTGAGCACATTGCTCATCAATCACCAGATACTCCCAAGTAGATAAGTAGCTAAATATCAAATGTAATCAACTTTCAAGATCAAATGATCAGCACTAGGCTTAAGCTACAAGATCTTGTCTTACTCGAAGAGGCAATTTCTTTAATTAATTACTTAGTCACGAGTGACACTAAATATATCTTTTCTGAATCACTCTTTTCTTTAATTCTTCATCTGTAGTTAGCAGTTACCAGTTACCAGTGTGTACTGCACTTGGAGACTACTGAAGAGTGGACTGAAGGGCAATTCACTTACCACCACTGTACCACACCAGCTCAACAATGATTGATACAATTAAAATCAATCATAAACTAATTAAGACTAATCTATCAGCAAGGACTCCACTCAATGCTCATTAATCAATTAATTAATTAATTAATTTTCCCAAATCCCAGCTCAATCCACAGTGCACACCTGGCCGTACCACACCACAGTGCACACCACACAGGTGACAGCACAGCACAGCACAGCACTATCTCGAATCTCATCTTAACTGTTCCTCCGTATCTTGCTCGTTTAGCTACTGCTGCCATAGTTCTTACCTTTAAATTGCAGTGCACACTCTCAGCCATGTCTTATCATACTGCTATAAAACTGGACTAAGTTCTCTGACATTCCACAAACCTTGTCTTCTCCCTTTCCAACTGCACAGCTTCAAACAAGTTACAAGTTACAACCATTGAACCATGCTATTGGAATCTTCAGTCTTCACTTTACCAGAACACCACAAATGTTAGTATTTACACTTTAAGTTTACACCAGCAAATTGCAATGGACCTTGAAGCAAACCACTAACAGGTACCGTACAGCCTTCGACATCAACGACTACCTCACTTTCTCCATCAACGAGCCAGACCAGCCTCAGGCTAAAATACCATTCGATGATGCTCCTCTGTCTCTTTATCAAGGTTACTACACTTATGGTGATTCTCATAAAGATATGGACTCCCTTTCACTGCCAGATTTGGACGACACAAACGAGTCCGACTCAGACATCGAGATGGACATCGATCTCGACACTGAGTCACACCCTGAGCTAGCATTACAGCTCTCTTTGTCCAACGATCAATGTCTTTACTCGGATGACACATTCTCTGCTATTATCCAAGAAGATTTGTTTGAATGTTATGATCTTTCATCCCACATCAACAACAACAACAACAACAACAACAACAACAACAACACATCAGCTCTGACTTCATCCTCATCTTCTTCAAGCATCAATAACCTGAACAAACCTCCAGTTTTCAAAATCCACAACAAATCTCATCCTGATTTCAAGTGCAACGTTAAAACTTCATCGTCAACAAATTGTAACAACGACATTACATGTTCAGTCCATTCTTATTCTCAAAAATCTCAAATTGCCAAATCATCATCTTTTGATCAAGCTTTAGCAAATTTCCATTATATCATCAATTTACAAAATGATATTATTAATTATTCTAAAAAATTAACCAAAACTGATCATTTCATAACTCAACTTGATTCAAAATTATCAAATTTGAAATTTAAATCAGAAGCTCAAAGAATTAAAGAGTTTGAAAATAAATTACAATTGAGAAATTTAACAATAATTCTGGCTTCAACTCGTTCATAAATCATCATTTTGAACTTTCTCTCATTTGAATTTTCAAACTTCATTTTCATTTTCTTAAATGAAACATAAAAAACAATCCCATTATTACATCACCAGCTCTTTTTTTAAAACTACTCCATATTTTATATTTGCATTAATCATCATCTCCATTTGCTATGTTTTTTTTTTTTTTACTAATTTGCCATTATTATCAAGACTTTATAATAATCAATTAATCTTTTCCCCACGTTCAATTCTACACGAGATTATTCTTTATTATAGTTTCATTTTCATCATCAAGATCTTTTTTTTTTAATACTAGATACTTTCTATCATTATTGCAGCTGGCCTGCTCATCAGTCAATCAATCAACATCATCATTTTCATCTGATTGTCCCCCCTTTCACCATCTTCATATCGTCATCTATCATTATTTCTCTTCCAAAAAACATGGCAAACTAGTTTGCTTCTTGGTGCTAGCTTTTTATACAAATTTTTTTTTTTTTTTTCTATTAATTTTTTATTTTTATGCTCAAATTTCAATGCTCATAATTTCATCAATTTTTTTTCAAAATTTGTAGAAAAGAAAATCTTACTTTTAAAAATTAAAAATATAAGTTTAAATAGAAATTAAAACGAATTGAAAGGAAAATGTCACAAATTGACGAGGACGACGATGCTTTTTTGTATGGCAGCGGCGATGAAGCTCAGACGGAGCAAATTGCACAAAATGCTGAAGTGACAAACAAATCTACACAACAAGATCAAAAACAAGATTTAAATAATAATAATAATAATAATAATAACGAGGATGATAATGAGAATCAAGAAGAAGGTGATGAAGAAGATGAATCAGATTCAGACTCAGATATTGAGTTTATTATTGCTCCTGAAGAAACTAGAGATCAAGCAGCAGCCGTTGCCACTACCTCCACGACAACAGTCAATGAACCCATTACAACAACTACTATAGAAGCATTAGATGAAATTCAACCAGAATCATCAACCACATCAGCTCAACCAGAGACTGATGCTTCAATAACAAGAGTCCCAGGTATATCCTTATCAACACCAGGGACTTATAACGGCAAACCAATAACATCAATTAATATCCAAGATTTAAAAGAAAAACCATGGCGTCAACCTGGTGCTGATATTTCAGAATATTTTAATTTTGGGTTTGATGAATTCACATGGACAGCATATTGTCATAAACAAGATAAGTTAAGAGGTGAATTTAGTCCTCAAAAATTAATGATGGGTTTAATGGGTGGAATTTCAATGCCTGGAATGATTCCTTCAATGCCTGGTATGCCTCAAATGCCAACAATGCCAGGTATACCTAACTTACCACCAATGCCTCAAATGCCTACAATGCCTCAAATGCCTACAATGCCTCAGATGCCAACAATGCCACCAATGCCTCAGATGCCTCAGATGCCATCAACAGATTCTACACCAACTCCACCTTCACAACCAGCAGCATTACCAATTGAAGGTCTGCCAAAAGCCCCAAAAAATAGAGGGAATGAAAGAGATAGAAATGATAGGGATTGGGAACGTGATCGTGATAATGGAAATGGAGGTAGAGGTAAATATAATCGTAGACGTTAAAAAGTTTTTTTTTCTTCCCTCCCTTTTTAGATTCCAACTTTTAATGATTAACTCAAAAGTAACGATTGTGTGATTTTAATTATGTATATTAGTTTTATGTTTAAGTTTGTAGCTACATCTTGATTTATTAACTCATTAATTATTATCAAAATTTTCTTAAATTAGATAAACGTCCATTTTTTTTTTGTTTTTTTTTTGCTTTTGTTTCTATCTTCAAAAGCTTTTATAATTTTCTAACCCAAGGTTGATGAAATTTATTTAAACTAATAACTTCTTCTAATATTTCAACCCATTTATCTTTCTCTGCTTTGGTATCAGCATTAAAATTCAAAACTTCCCCATTTTTAAAAATTAATTGAAAACAATCACCCATTAATATCTCATCAGTAAAATTTCTCTTATTTTGCCCATCATCCATTTTTTGACCTTTAAATCCTACTCTAACAACTTTCAATAAATTAATTTTAGCTCTTGGTTTCAAACTAATTTCATGATATGCAATCATTTTCGTACCTTCTAATTTGTAAAAACGACGTTTCCATAATAAACAATCACCACCTTCTTGTGATAAAAATCCTTCAAATTTAATTTTAGATTGTTTTGCAAATTTTTTAGCAATTTCATATCCAATCTCAATTGATGGGGGTAGTGTCTCCAACGGAGATGTTCGTGGTATAAATAATGTTGTTAGGTCTAATGATCCAATAGAATGATGAACTCCTGTTTGTTTAGTGTTTGAATTTTGTAAAGATAGATTCAATTGATTTAATTCACATTTATTTGATTGATTAACTGAATTAATATTAAATGAGTATTTTAGTTTACCAAATGTTCCATCATTGGAAAATTTATTATCCCAAGAATCATTTTTTTTAGGTTTTGTTGTATAAGATTTATTGATTTTAAATTTTTGTTTATGAAATATTCCAAATCCATGATTTGATTTAATTGGAATTTTTTCAAAAACTTCAACAAATTCATTTTTAGGTCTAATATATGTTATTTTTAAACTAATAAATATTTCTGTTATTTCTTGTTCAATGGCAATCTCAAATTCTTTATTGATTTCAATTGTTTTAGAAGTTAATGACATTTTTGGCGTGGCAATTACATGTTTACCATTATCAATGACAATTCTAAATTCTGCTTTATGTTCTTTGATTTCATCCAATAATAATCCTTTCAAACGATTAATACGAATGTATAATCTTCCTAAATCATCAATTGGTAGTTTAATATCTGATGAAGTTGAAGGTGAAAGAATAGTTGTTTTCAATTGTTTATTCTCTGAGCGTTTTTTCAAATTAATTTCATCACCTTGAAAACTCTTTGAATTAATAACTGATGTACGAGTAGCTGGTACTCTATCTGGATATTTAGGTTCTGATTTTTTTGGGGATTTTTCAACTTTAGTTTCATCTGATTTAATACCTAAACCTTCCACATCTTCTGGTTTAACAGTGATTGGTTCAAATGACTTAGCAGGTTTATCAAAAACATTTGCAACCGGTTTAGATGCCACTGAATTGAACGTTATTGGTTTCAATTCAACAGGTGTAATGACTGTAGTTTCAATTGACTTGTTTTCAATCTGATCATCCAACTTGATAGAGCAATTATTTTCAAGAACAACTGGAATACCAAATTCATGATTAATTATAACTTTTTTATCACCACCAACGAATTTCAAAACTTGACCTAAATTGTCTTCATCTTTTTCAATCAAATCTTTAATCTTCACTGTATCAATTGAAATTGAACGTTCATGATTGTTATCAACATTAGTAGTAATGTTATTGTTTGAATGCCATATTTTTTGAACTTCATCTGGAGTTGAAACTTCATCAACATGGAATTGTTGTTGATGCTCCTGTAAGATTGGTAATGAATCAGTAAAAGTTTCCCAATCTTTAAATTCAGTGGCAAAATCTGAAAATTGTGAAATATCTGGTAAGTCTAATGATTCATTTGCAAGAATAGAATTTTCAATTTCGTCTTCCTTTGGTTCTTTTTTAATCAATTCAGGATCCAAACTTGATGGTTTTAAAAATGGGATTGTGATTGGTGGTGGAATGATAATTGGCTCTTGTTTAGCAACAAATGAAGATTTAGTAGCATTAGTCAAAATAAATGAATTTCTCTTAGATGTTAAATTCTCAATTGAATTATCGGATTTTATTGATATAACTTCATTTTTCAATTGATTTCTTTCTAATTCTCTTGCTTCTTCCAAACTAAAAATCCGTTTACTTAAAATGTTCATGATTGGTGGTGGTGTAGTTTTACGTTGATAAATACTATATTGAGGAGTTGGAGATTCAGGTTTTGGTTGATTATTCCAAATTGAAATATAATCAATTGGTGGAGTTGATTTATTACTCATGTTTTCAAGTAATGTGGCTTCAGAATCTTGTACCGATGACTCATATTCTTTTGGAACATCTTTGAATAACATACTGTCAAATCTAACTGGTGGAGACTTTGAATTTGTCATATCGTGTTTGGTTTCTGTATTAATGATTGGTGATTTAACAACCAAAGGTGAATCAACTACTGGTTTTGGAGATGGAGCTAAAAGAATGGGCTTTGCAGTTGACACTTTATTTGGTACAGTAACAATAGGAACTTCATCAAATGGCTCAACAAAAGGTTTTGGTGAGGAAGATGGAATAATTGAAGAATTTAAGAAAATGTTTGATTCAATTTTAGCAGGTGATTGTAATCTTGAAATCGTTTGTGATTTCGAACTGGAATCCATAATAGACAATTTTGACTCAAGGACAGGAGATTTCAAAATAGAATCATTAGCTAATTCAATGGATTCATCAACTTGAGAATTTTCAGAATCAAATAATTTTGAATTAAAATCACCTAATTCTTCTTCGGTCGGTAATGGTAATGTGAAATCTTCATTTTGTTCATCCATAAAAACAATCATTGAATCATCATAAGCGGTAGTATCGTTTATTATTGGAGTGATAACCAAAGCATCATCGTCATTTTCCACCTCTGCATCTTCAACCAAACTTTCAAGTTCCTGTTCTTCAATAAAATTTTCAACTTTGGTTTCAGCATGCTCAATAGGTTTAATAACATCAACATCATTTGAAACATCAGTTTTATCGTTCCAACTTTCAGTTCTCTTATGGATAAAATTAGAGATCATTGAAAGCCCACTTGTAATTGACTCGGATATCGATATTTTTGTATCATGAGTTCTTAAGCTTGATTCTTCAACAATTGATTCATGAAAATCAGTATTCTCAATTTTTTGATCATCACTATCATCATAATTTGATTCATTAGAGGTATCAGAAACTAAATTTTCAAACTGCTGTTGTTTTTCTGAAGTTTGAACAGGTTCAATAATTGAACTTGTATTTATTTTAACTGGTGATAATGGTTTATTAACAATTACTGTAGTTAATTCTCTTTCTTCATCTCTCAAGGAACTATTTGAATCCTTTCTTCTCAAAGTTGGATCTAAACGCAATTTATTACTTTGTTTATCATTATTTCTAACATCAGGTTCAAATAACTCTGAAGCATCTCTTAAATATTGATCTTTTTCTAATTCAGAATTATTTTTGATATTTAATAATAATAATTCTTCGTCTTTGGTAATTATGTTTTGTTTTATAGGACTGCTTGAACCTCTTGAGTATTCATCCTTTAAAACTATATTTGAGATTTCTTCATTACCTAAAACCAAATCTAATTTTGCTTCAATAGTCATACTTTCATTATGTTTAATTAGATCATCTTTAGTTAATATAAGTTTATCATTTATGTTTTCAATTGAATCAGAAGTGGTTTCTTTCTTTGGCGATGGGGATAATTGATCAAATTTAATAAAATTATGTTTTGGTGGTAATGGAGGTAAAGAATCTGAAGAAGGTTTGGTTTTAGAATCCCAAGTAGTCTCATTTAATCCATCATTTTCAATGTCAAATTGTAAATCTAAGTCATCATCAGAATTTTCTGGAGTCAATTGTTCATAATGAAGAACTTTTGGAGGCGAATCTTCAAAACAAACTGATTTCTTGGAAGGTGAGTTATCTCTTGTTGAAACCCCACAAGAACTTTTCCAACTTGAAGAATGTGGTAATTTTGAAATTGATTTAGATAAAGTTCTTGTTAGATCGATTGGACCGGAGACTCTTGACAATGAAGAAGTTCTATTAATTTTGGTGTTGAATTCTAATTCATCAAATGATGGAACTTTTGGAATATCTTCCATAACATTTTCTTGTAATTCATCAAATTCATTTAAGCCATTTAAACCATCTAAAATATTATCCATATTAGTTTGTTTCAAATTCAGTGGTTTAGTTGGGCTTTGATCACCCAATGATATACTGAGGGAGTTTGTATTGACCGAACTAGACAGTTCATATGCTTCTTGTTGTTGTAGTAATAAATCTTTATTAATTGTTTGGATTAAATCTTCGACAGACTGATTTTCAGTTTGTTTATTGTAGAATGGATTATTGAACAAACTTGTAGAAATGTGATCGTTCTGCAATTCTTGCTTCACTGGAGTAGAAAATGAGTTAGGACCCTCCATGATAACAAACTAATTGAAACAGATGTTTTTTTTTTTTCTTTTCTAAAGTTGTTTTGTTTTGGTAATTCAACGGAAAGTGGTGAGAATGAGCAATAGCCTGGAGCAGCAAATTGAGGGTAGTTAGGAGGATGAGCGTGGCAGCAAGTGTAAATAGCGTGTCTTCTCTAGCAAAGCGCTGTGTCACCTGGAGAAATAAAAGCGCGTGTGGTCTGCAAGAAGTGTTGTTTATTAGTTGTGAAGAAGATTTGTTTACTTTTCTGCCAGAACTGAGATTTGGTTGACGGTGTCTGGTTGTTTTTATATTTCTGTTTTGGGACACGTCAAAATATCGGTTGTCACGGTAATGTAATCACGTGAAAATGTAAAATTAGGCAGCATGATGCAAACATTAAAATTTCCTAGGGTAACACCTCAGACCTCAGACAACGACTAAGTAGTAAGTTGGAGAAGAACTTTTGAAATCAGTTCATTTAGAAACTAGGCAAAAAACCTATGAATTTTGAAACGAAGGAGGATTGATGAAAATGAAGATTAGGAATTAAGCTGGGATTCAGCGGTTTAGATATGATGAAGAATGAATTTCAAGTTGATTCAACTTTCAGTAATGAACTGAAACCATTTTTTTTGTAAATCATATTTATTTTTAAACATAAATTTTTTCCAGAGTAAATATTTATAAACAGGCTCAGGGCCCAGGCACTGGCTAAACAGGGCAGTACTAATTATTGCAATTGCAATTGTTTTATAACGTGTAAAACATCACTACGACGTAGTTAATTATAACTTCTCGAAGCTGATCTAATCTAGTAATAAGAAACAACTTCAAATATAATTTATTGCTTTGTCTCAAATTTTGTACTTTTCACAGTGGACGCGGCCCTGCTACAATCATTATTAAAGAAGTCTACGTCCTCTACTAAATTCATAGAAACCTCCAACTAAGCTTACACAGCACATCACAGCCCCATCACAATTGCAGTATCCCAACAAAAACAAACAAATCTACTACATAACACTTTCATTTTGTCATCGATTTTAACCTTCTCACAGAATTCCAATTCAATTTTTTAAATTTCTCCTATTTCTCGCAGCGTAAAATTAAAATTACTGCAAACCAAAAGCTGAAACAATTGATTTAACAGCTGCTTTCACACAATCAGCGAGCGCACACATCTCAAACAGTGCACAACATACAGCAGCAATATACACGCGATAGTCCCTTGCTCAACCAAAACCCACCCGTTTCATCTGCTTGAATTACCAGACCGCTTGTGCTCATCGCCAGTTCAACCTCTTTTTTTTTTTGGCAAGTTGTATCAGTTTCATACTCTTCCAATCTGTTTTTAAGCGGCTACTGAACTCACTGTCTCGGAAAACAAGCCTTTCAAGTTACAAGTGAGTATCACTTTCTACCAAATCAGTTTGGTTTTATGGTTGGATCACCACGGAATCTTGTTTGCGTAACTTCCAGCAAATTACTTAAGTCTTCACGGTTATCCAACAGTGATCCATATCAGCAACACAACAAATATCATATACTAACTTGAACTCAGATTATCACTAGCATTTCCCTCTTAAAGCTTACATGCACTTATATTAAAATCACTAATTACATCAATGAACAACCAGTCTCAACAGGATATTCAGTCGTTTCTGACTATACCACAAAATGATACCACCAACTTACTGTCCCCCCAGAGATCAGTGTCACCCGTTGGGAAACCACTCCTGAGCCCAAGTGCAGGGTCCAGCTCCATTGGTAGTTTCAGAACTCGTGCAAGAGCCGGAACTTTGCCATCAACTTTTTACTCAAACAGCAATATGCGTCCTGCTCTGTTCTCAAACCAAAATAACAGTGCAAGTAATTTGCCTTCAAGCTCAAACGTTCAAATCTCACCATCGTTCAACCCATCTTTAATTGATCTGAATAGTTTAAATTTAGAAAACTTGTCTTTAGGTGCTCCAACTCAGAATTTGAATGTTGGTTCCAATACTACCACAACTAAAACAAGACTTCGTTCAGGATCATTACTTGGATTATCTGAATCGAACTCTATTTGGAAATCAGATCAACCATCTCTTAATTCTTCAGCTCAACATAACTCAAATTATAATTCTGCATCTAACCAAACCCAATCCAATCAACCATCTGCATTATCTTCAGTTAATTTTTATTCAAACAATAATTCTCCTCTAACTGAATTTCCAGGAACAACATCATCGTGTGGAAATTCTTATTTTCCCAATTTTGAAGAACCTAAATCAAGATTGGATTTGAATAGAGTTAGAGCTTATTCTACAAATAATGTTCTATTGAATGATAAACCTTTTGATTTCAACTTACAAAATTATCAGAGTATCAAGGAAGAGATTGAACCTTCATTATTACAACAACAACAACAACAACAACTTCAACAATTAGGTCAACCTTCTTTAAATGTATTACCAACTAATGATCAATTGCATACAAGAGCTAGAGCACAAACATATCAAAATGGTGTCAATCCTCAAACTTTGCCATATTTATCAAGAGCTCCAATTTTAGAAAATTTACCATCTCAGTTTTATCAACATGAGCCATTATTGTTGGAAGATGTTGACCCAAGATTATTGAATTGGACTTCAACTTTCCAAGATCCTCTTTTAGGGCCAACTTCCACCTTAATCTTGTCAAATTTACCTTCAGCCTTGATCACACCAATTTCTGTCTCAAATTTATTACTTAGATATGGGAAATTATCAACTGTTAGAATTTTTAAAGGTAATGAAAGTGCAATTGTGGAATTTGAAAACAGAGAATCTGCAATGCAAGCAAAAGCTGGTTTGAATGGCCAAGAATTGATTCCAGGAATGCCTTGTATTGTTACATTTGCTAAAATTTTACCACCAAAAAGATCAGAAGATACTGATTTATCTTTGAAAATCAATCAGCAGCAACCACAATTGCAACAACAGAAACAAACACAACAAATTCAAATTCCAATCCAGCAAAATAATTTACTAAATTTTGCACCAAAAATTCATATTAATGATAATGATGACCATGACGATAATGAATTTGAACCAATTATTGATACACCACCTCCCTTATTAAAAGATATCGTTGATGATATTTTTAAATGTATCAAATCTTTAGGAATTGATGATTCAAACGATAACAGTGTTCATCATATCATTAAACAAGCTTTGGAATATAAAGGTGTTGATCATGGATTTGGTCCATTACCTGAACCTATTATTAATAGAACTTATGATTCTCCAAAACTAAGAGAGGTTCGTAAACAAATTGAATCAAATTCTATTTCACAATTAGAAGTTGAAGAGTTGGCTTTAGCGATGTTGGATGAATTACCAGAATTAGCAAGTGATTATCTTGGTAATACAATTGTTCAGAAATTATTTGATATTTCATCAGAATCAGTTAAATGTATTATGCTGAAACAAGTTTCACCATATTTGGCCCAAATGGGTGTTCATAAAAATGGTACTTGGTCAGCACAAAAAATGATTACTGTGGCAGACACTCCAATTCAAAAGGAATTAGTTGCTAAAAGTTTAAAACCTTATTGTGTTCCATTATTTAATGATCAGTTTGGTAACTATGTTATTCAATGTTCTTTAAAATTTGGTTCCCCATGGAATGATTTTATATTTGAAGCAATTTTAGCAAATTTTTGGAAAATTGTTCAGAATAGATTTGGTGCAAGAGCAATTCGTGCATGTTTAGAAAGTCATCAAGCTTCACTTGAACAAACTGCATTAATTTCTGCAGCCATTATTTTACATGCAGAACATTTAGCAGTTAATCAAAACTCTGCATTATTACTTACTTGGTTTTTGGATACTTGTAATTTACCAAACAGACATGATTTATTAGCACCAAGACTGATCCCTTATTTGGTTCCTTTATGTACTCATAAGTTAGCAAATTTGACAATTTTGAAATTACTGAATTATCGTGGTGAAAATAACGCAAAACAAATGATTTTAGAAAATCTATTTGGTCCAATTGTGAAAAATAGTGATGAAGAAAACTCAAGTAATAATAATAATAATAATAATTCATCAGAAACTTTAAAGAAAATACTACAAGATAATAATCATGGTTCAAATTTTATTTTTAAAATCGTCTCTAATTCATTGTTAGATGCTGATTTAAAACATCATATTACCACTCAAGTTCGTCGTGTTTTATTAGAAATGAACATAACCTCATTTCAAGGATATAAACGCTTGATGGAAGAAGTTGGACTACCAAGTAGAAACGGAAATGGCCACAATAGATCTCATTCAAATGGAAACTCAAATGAAAATGGTAAAAACAACAACAGCAACAATGGAAATATGAATGGAAATGGATCAAATTCAAACCGCAAGAATAAAAATAACAAGACAACTCAAAATTTCAATAGAAGAAACACTCACGCAACTAATACCAACACTACTGATAACAGTTTACAAAATAACACTAATAATACCAACAACAATACTAATATTGGATTCACTCAGTTCAACAACATGAATCAAACCAATTACCCAGCAGACCCAATAATGAATCTCAACTACATGCAAACACCTCAGTATTTTGCTAATGATATGAATAAACCTTATGACCCACAAAATCTTGCACATATACAACAACAACAACAACAACAGCAACAGCATATTCACAGTCAAACTCCACCAGCGTTCCAACCACTTTACGAGCAGCAGGCCTATGGTCAAACGAACAACTATCCACCTCAACCTCAATTTGGTGGGTATCATGGTCCATCGCCAGCTCATTATTAAGTAGTTACAAAGGGATGAATGCTGGAAGGATAAGTTACTGCCGAACCCTCAGTTTATAATCGATAATCTGTGATTTATTTATGACTTTCATTGATCATTGTAACTCGTAACTCGTAAACTGGCTTCTATGTAATTTGAAATTCGACTAAGATCTCATCAAAAAACCGGAATTCAACAATGTTTTTTTCTCATCAGGCAAAGAAATTTAAAATCAATCAAATTTTGGAGGCAAAAAATTAAAATTGCAAATCACAAAATTATAAAACAGAAACTATTTATCGCCACCATTTGCGCGCCAATTTCTTTGTTTTCAACAGCGGCAAGGTTTAGCTGGAGATCAAGAGTTACAACTACAGTACTGATTAGTTATAAGCTGTCAGATTAAACGAATAGTGGACCGTTCTCTTTAAATTTTTAAACAAATTAAGCTTGTTATAGTGATTACATTTCCATCAGCTGGTTCTAACTTTTTATCACCTCCACAAAGCATCACAAGCGTATAATACATTACCAAAGATAATCTTACTTAACCACCAAGCGTCAGTGAATACAATGGATAGTGATAACGACGACTTCTCAACGCCTTCTTTATCTTCTACTTCAAAAAACCAAAGAAACTCATTAAGTCCTAAAAGATCACGCACCAGAAAATCAATGGTTCACAACTTTTCACAAACAGATCAAAGGTCACATAATAGAGAAGTGGATGACTTTGATATGGAAGACTCAAATGATAATTTGATAAAACAATATAAACTATCCAAAAGTCAAGATAATACATACAACAAAAACCCCGCCATGTTTTATGATCACCAACAGATTAATTCAATCAATAACATGCCTCCTGAAATATTACTGTTGATATTTGGTCAAATTTCCCATAAACCTGAACTAGTTCCTTTATTAACAGTTTGTAGGAATTGGGCGAATTTGATAATTGAATTGATATGGTTTAGACCAAGCTTATTGCATTCCAAAAATATTAAAATGTTAACAGAAGTCATGAAACTTGATAGAAGTACAACATTTTGGGATTATAGAAAATATATTCGTCGTTTAAATTTATCCTTTGCATTCGAACATATTCAAGATGATTTTTTACAATTATTTGTTGGATCAACCAACTTGGAAAGATTGACTTTGGTCAATTGTGCAAAACTAACTTCAAAACCAATTGTGGATATTTTACAAGGTTGTGAAAAATTACAATCTATAGATATGACCGGAGTTCGTGATATAAAAAATGAAATATTTATTGCATTAGCAGAAAATTGCCCAAGATTGCAGGGGTTATATGCTCCTCAATGTCCAGAATTAACAAATGAAGTTCTCTTTCAAGTTGTTGACTCATGTACCATGTTAAAAAGAATTAAATTATCTGATTCACTTCATTTAACAGATGAATCCATGATTCAAATGGCATATAAATGTAAATCCTTGATTGAAGTTGATGTTCAAAATTGTCCAAATTTAACAGATGTCGGTCTTCAAAGTCTTTTCCAAGATTTAGAACAATTAAGGGAATTCAGAATTTCTCAAAATCAAAATGTTTCAGATAATTTGCTACGAATTATACCAGATAATACCATGTTGGAAAGATTAAGAATTCTTGATTTTACAAATTGTCAAAGGATCACAGATAGAACTGTTGAAAAAATTGTTCAAGCTGCCCCAAGATTGAGAAATATTGTCTTATCTAAATGTACAAATATTACTGATTCATCGTTAAGATATTTATCATTATTAGGTAAAAACCTACATTATATTCATTTGGGTCATTGCAGTGCCATTACAGATTTTGGTGTCATTACTCTTCTAAAAAGTTGTCATCGCTTGCAATATATTGATCTAGCATGTTGTACTCAATTAACAAATGCAAGTTTAGTTGAGTTAGCTCTGCTACCACGTTTAAGAAGAATTGGCTTAGTTAAATGTGCCAATATAAATGACGCTGGTATATTGGCTTTGGTTGAACGTCGTGGAACTGATGATACATTAGAAAGAGTTCATTTGTCTTATTGTTTACATTTAACTTTAGCTCCAATTTATAAATTATTAAAAAGCTGTCCAAAATTAACACATCTATCATTGACTGGTGTTCATGCATTTTTAAGATCAGATATAACTCAATTTTGTCGTCCAGCTCCATTTGATTTTAATCCACACCAAAAGTCTTTATTTTGTGTTTTTTCAGGTAATGGTGTTCGTAAACTAAAAGATCATTTGGGTCAAATACTGGAGATACGAGAAGCACAACCAACTGCTCAGGATATTGCAAGATTTGATTTAGCTCTGCACAGAATGAGAGCATTACAAAGAGTTCCTAATGAACAGGACCTATTCGCTAATTTTCCTCCTCGAGACATTGGGTTTAGACCTCCAAATGATGTGATTAATGATATTAATAGGAGAATACTTGGTAGAGAAGAAGCACAAGTACAAGTTTCTATGTTATTCGAAATTGTTGGCTTAGAAAGACCCGGATTTCCTCTATCACCAAGAGATACAGCAACTTTTTTACAATTACTAAGAAATGGTAATAGATTAGATCCTCAAATAAGAATATCACCAGCTTTTTATGTTTCACCATTTTTGTTACCAAGTGATGCTGAAGCACTTCAGCATGCCCATAACATTGCAGAAATATCCATATATGTTCCTGATGTTGATGTTCCAATAGAAAATAATGTTGCACCAAATTTCAATAATCAAAATCTTCAACAAAATGCTCAACAGTTTATCAATAATAATGGGAATAACAATGGAAATGTTAATAATAACAATGTTAATAATGATAATAACAATGATGGTAATAATAATAACAATCTTGATACAATTGTGGGTAATAATGATGAGGATGTGGAGATGGAAGCAGGCGATGATACGGAATAATGATGCTTATATAGTTTAATTTTATTAAATGATGGAACTAACTATTCGAAGAATGTAGAGAATGGTCATGTTACAGGGGAAATATGACAATTGAATTGATTTGAGTTCTGAACTACATATATTGTTTATCTCAACATGAGTGTTGATAGCGTTCATTGTTTATTATTTATCAATATTTGAGCTACAATCAGTAAAATCTTTATACTATTAGAAGAATGTAATTAATCAGCTTCCAACTTCTTTCCACTACTAATATATGACCAACAGCTAACTCTCAAGTAAATTAATCTCTGTCTGTGTCGCTTGAGTCTGAACCATCAATCTTTGCAGATGATCTCAAACATACTTTAATGGCATCATTTGCTCGTTTTTCCTTCAGTTCCATAGAGTTGTCAATCACCCAGATACCATTTGGGTTATTAGCGGTAGCTGTATGACGTTGTTGTTAGTATCATTTTTCATATCTTGAATTCATAGGCAAAAATCTCAGAATACTTACTCAAATATTTGAACAAAGGAGGTGTGTGTTTAAAGAAATAGCATTCAAAGTTATGATTAGCACATCTTTCACACAATTGCTCGCCGTTAAAGCTGGTTTGTTCTAACGCCAAATCAGTCCAACATCTAAAGCAGGTTGTTTCCTCTAATCCTTTGGAAAAGAAAATTTTGGCTTGAAGGTTTGGTGGAATTTCCATGGTGGCAAATTTGTAGACGTGATGTGTAGATCAACTTGTGATAACAATTGAAATCAAGCAGAATGTTCATTATTTAATTCTAGCTTTTTGTTAAATTTTAATTACTACATAGTACAGTTTTGTGAAAAGTGACACAAATTATACATGTTGAAAATTGAAATCGGTTGTTATTTCCAAGTCCTTAGTCAGATGATATTTGAGCCGGGGTCCGGAAGTTGGAACTTAAAAAAATGTGTCAATTTTGAAACTCGGGAAATTAATTAACTGAATTTTGGTCAATAATTTATACAGAATGGGATAAGAAATTACAACTGGAGTCTGGCATTAAAAAACTTTAAATAGTGATAGAAGTTTGATTGAGAAAATAAGCATTGAACCATTGTAATTGATTAACTACAAATTAACAACACTTAATTAATTTGCCTACTTCAAGCCATGACCACCAAGCTGCTCTTTTCCCAACTAAAGACCCAATATACAATAATTTTGTTCAAATCCAATTGAATTCTGGAACAAAATTTCATGATTTCGCTAACAATGATTCAACTATCTTAGAAGTGGATTCAACCATTACTCGAATTTCTTCTGAGCAAAAGTTATCTGCAAACTCTGCTCAAGATAGACTGGTGAGATTAAAGGAAGTTTTGAAATTTTATACCGAAAAAATCCACTCAACAGACGCATTTGGTATAAAAAATCAAAATGGGAACCGGTTTGATGATAAGTTGGATTTGAATGAAGAGCAATCTGAAATTAAAGAATTCATTGAACAGTTGGCAAATGGAGAATTAGATGATGAATTATTTGGTTACCAAAACTTTTTCAGAGGGTTTAAATTTGATGCTAATGATAATAACCAAAATAAGTATGATAAAATCCCAGTTATTATGATTGGAGCCTACTACACTAGGCACCATGTACTTGATGAATATCTTTTTTCATACGTTGATCCCGAAGCTACTGGAGATGAGCCATTTTCTATAAGACATGGAAGATCACCAACACGTTATTCAAAAACAACCAGTATACAAGATTGTTTTGAAGATACACATACTTACCGTAAAGAGGAGAACGGAGAATTATTTCATCATTATCTTTATGAAATGAAACAATTATTAACAGATGATCCAGATGCACCAGGTACAAGGTTCATAAAACCTGAAATTTTGTGTAATAATCCAATAAAAAAAACGATTGTTTATGCAATTTGAGAATTCTTACCAAGAGACCATAACCTTTTCAATTCTCCATCTTTGTTTTACAAAAAGTTAGATGTGAAACAATTGCAAATGATGCCATATTTTTTCCCTAAAGTTGCTGCAAAAGCTACAATGATGTCTAAAAAAGAATTGAGAAAAGGGAACTACCAAGAAGTCAAGTTAAATGATGATTTTGTTTCTAAATCTTCCAGATACCAAACCTTAGAATTGTCGGAAGAAAAAGTCATCGAATATGGTGTTTGTGCAATCTGTTTTGAAGACTACGAAAACAACAATATTGTCATGGTTTTAGAATGTAAACGTCATATATTCCATAAGAAATGTATTAGAACTTTTTTAAGAAAATCGAGCAGGAATGTTTGTCCTTTATGCTTAAAGTTGGCTTTTAAATTACCACAAGAAATTTCTGGTAGTATACACCCAAAGCTCGTTGAAAGTCTCCAATTGAGGAACTCAAAAACAATAGCCTTGAGACCTGATTACTTATTACAAGATAAGTTCAAAGCAGTTGAGGATTATAAGCTAATGTTAATTGATGATGGAAACTAAAGATGACTTTTGTTGCATTGAATATTCTTCTTTTTCAGCTTGGTGCTTATGATTAAGTGACAGTAGTAAGGATTCATCTCCACAATATGCACTTTTATATTTGAAATATTTTATATTAAAGTACAAAAATCGAAAAAAAAAAAAAAAAAAAGAATAAATGATAGTTTGCACCACAAAATTCTGAGTTTCATACATGACTAGGCCAGGCACTTGTTTATTGCTTGACAGCTGTTTTATTTGCATTAGGATCATTATATATAAGTAATAATTTGATTAATTCCTCATGAATTTCTTGTAGAGTTTAGATGCCAGCTAAGTAGTAAGTTATATGGTTGAAAGTTAAAAATGTGTCAAAAATTCATTAAATTACACATTCTGATGTTATCATCATTAAACTCCATCCAGTCTTAGTCTTTCCACCCCTTGTAAAAACTCATTAACCATCTCTTCAATTGCATCTTCTTGTTGTTCTCCATTCAACTGGTTTAATTCCTGTGGTAATAATCCATTTTGATTTTGCTGATTTTCCATCAATCTCAAATAAACATTTCTGGTAAAATGTTCAACTCTCATTCTATATGTCATTTCTGGACCTGCTATAACAGACTGAACTTGATTGATTGATGATGACATTATTATTATTTCTTGATGAGTTTGGGTTTGAAATAGGTTTATTTGTTTTACAATTTTCTTGATAAATTTTTTTTTGAGTTTGTATGGATTTTTTAACTTGTTTTGACACAATTCAATCATTAGAGTTGATTGGTAAATTTTTCAATTTTGTTAAAGCACGTTCACATTCTTCATCAAACAATTCAATCATGTTTTCACAAACACCTTTGAGATGCTCTTTCCCTTCTTTGGCAATATGATCAATCCATTGATCGATGGTCATTTTTAATTCGTTTTCTGGCATTTGATTTATGAAATTTGAAACTCTTCCATCTACATCATCATGTAATTCATATGGTAGCGAGTTTAAATCTGTAAGATATTGTTTAGTAGTTTGTAAATCTGTTAATGATTGGAATAATTTGTTTGTATCTGTTGCTTGCCAAATATCTTCTTCTGCATCATGAAAAGATCCTGATTCTTCAATTGATTGATCTGATTTGTCAATCATTTGCTTCTGAAGTGTTGACTCGGTAGAAGATGGTGATGGAGAGGGTGATGGTGATCGTGGCAGTGGTGGCTCAGCTGGTGACGGCGATGGAGATGAAAATGGTTCAGGTGAAGATGTTGATTTGGTTAAAGGTAAATCATTGATTTCTTTCAAAGGTAATTGAATATCATGTTCAGTGGATTCTTCAATTGGATTGTCATAATTTTTGGTTGTAATTTCATCCGAACCTTTATAATACTCATCTAAGAAGGGACTTTCTGATCTTTTTGGTGATTTATTGAAATTAATTAAAGATTTTGATAGCTTATTACTGGAATTCTCGTCAACAATATCAATTAAAGACTTCTGTTTAGCAAGAGTATTCTCTAATTTCTCTGTCTGTTTGATTGGTGATGATGGAATAACTGACGAATTCGGTATTTCTAAACCTGATTTTTTTATTGTTGAATTATTAGTTATATCATCGAGTATTGGTTTTTCAGAGTTTAATTCTGGGGATCTTGGTTGAGTTTCATTATATTGACGTTTTGGTAGTGATGGTGTGTTATGCGAAAAATATTGAGGTAATGATGACGGAGGTTGATCAATAACTGATGATTTTTGATAAATTTTTTCTTGAGATAAATTTTTAGGTTTTGTTAAAGTTTTATTTGAGTCAGAAGATGAAGTTTTTGAAGGTAATATTTCATTCAGGTCCAGATTTTCAATGTTTTTGTTGGCAAATAAATCATTATCAAATGAAGCATCTAAGATTTTATTTTTTTGTGATGTATTGGTTCTTGATGAAGATTTTAGAGTTAAATGTTGTTGTAATTCTTCCTCATTTGAAGTTATTCCATAACTTTGGTCATCATCATTATCGTTATTAAGTTCCTCAATTTCTTCATCTTCAGATTGCTCCAATAGTACTTTCCTACTGATTTGTCTCAGACGTTTTGGTCTCTTCACCTCCAGAATTCTCAGTGAACTATCTTCAGCAACAGAACTGTATCTTTTCCTTGAAATCTCCATAACACTATCACTGAATTCATCAACATGTGTATTAGCCGTTAACTCACTCAATTTATTTAGGAAATAACACTTATCTCCAATTCTTTTGGTATGCTCTTCTAATGGCACATCATCTTTTTCCCATCCTTCTAGCGACACACCACAATAGAAACAAACAACAGCATCATCATTTTTCTCAACCGGAGAATAAACAAACCCTGAATCCACTAACGCGTCAGAAGTGGCAATGAAATTTTCAATTTTATCACCAGGCCACCATTTACCAAACGTTTTCTTTCTCAAGCTTCTCATTTCTTCACTAAATGGATCATTAAAATCTGGTTGTTCCTCCCATCTGAAACCTTCATCAATACGATTGTTTGAAATAATAATCATTTGAGAAAACCCACAATTTGGTGATGATTCAAGATGTAATTTGGCAACGTCGAACGTGGTCAACTCATCTTCTGGAAATATTGACAATGTGGAATGACACCAAAAGCAAGTACATCGATGGATCTCACGTTTGATTGGAGTGTAGGCAAACCCAGCTCTAGCAATTGGTTCAATAGATTCGTCATGATCCCATCTGATATGCAGTTTTGAACGCGGGAACGATGCTTCATGGAAACTGAAAATTCTCTCTGACAAGAAGATGAACTCCTGGCGCAGTTTTGGTGGCATTTCTTTCTTCTTCTGCCTCAGAATTGTTGCTGTTCAATTAAAAGAAAATATTTGTTTTTGATACATATTGAGAAATCACGAAAAGTAAACAAATCGATGGAAGAACCACAAACGAGGTTGATTAAGTGTGTTGTAAGAGGCTGTTTGTAAAGCTGAGAGTGGTGAAGAAGCAGAAGAATCTTCTGGTGACGCCTGTCATTTAGGTGGTGGTTCAGACAGCGCTGTGTGTCCAGCAGCACCCAGAAAAACGGCTCTATCCACTGCTTTTCAGCTCGTTTAAAGAAATAAATCACTGCAATTTCAAATCGAACCACATATATAAATTTAGTATTGATCAGTAGGAATATAAATACAGCTGATGTCTCACTGGAGCCAAACAGAGTTAGAAAGACAAGCGAAAGAGAAGGGGGAAATGAGTTACGAAGCTATCGTTGTTGGTGCTGGTGTCGTGGGTCCAGCTGTTGCAGTTGGATTGGCCAGACAGGGCAGAAAAGTGCTGCTTATTGAAAGAGACTGGAGTGAACCAGACAGAATTGTCGGAGAGTTGATGCAGCCAGTTGGAATTAGAGCGTTGAGAAGTTTAGGGATGGTGCAGGCGGTTAATGGAATAGGTGCCATCATGGAGAAAGGTTACACCGTTTTCTATAAAGGTGAGAAAGTGAGCATTCCATACCCTTTTAAAAGCGATGTTGCTGTGACACCACCAGTTGAGAAATGTGTCTACCAGGGGAACGACAAGATTCTAACAGACAGCACTTTAGACAGTGCTGAGTTTGAAGAAGACGAAAGAGAGCGTGGTGTGTCATTTGAACATGGGAAATTCATTTCTAATTTACGTGCTATTGCCAAATCTGAGCCAAACATCACCTGTTTAGAAGGCACAGTAACAGAGATTTTACAAGAAAACAACGAGATTGTTGGTGTTAAAGTGAAAGAAAATGAAGATATAAGAGAATATCATGCAGGTTTAACTATAGTTTGTGATGGTATTTTCAGTAAATTTAGAAAAGTGTTAACACCAGATAATATTCCAACAGTTTCATCCCATTTTATTGCATTGAAACTGAAAAATGCAAATTTACCAGTTCCAAATACTGGTCATGTCATTCTTGGACCAAATTTTGCACCAGTTTTAGTTTATCAAATCACACCAACTGATACAAGAGTATTATGTGCTTATAACAATCCAAAATTACCAAAAGACATTAAAGGCTTCTTAAAAGAATCTGTTTTACCAAACATTCCAGATCAATTAAAACCAAGTTTTATAGATGCAATTACAAATGATACAATTAAATCAATGCCAAATTCTTACCTACCTGCAAAATTAAATGATAAATTTGGGTTATTAGTTTTAGGCGATGCATTAAATATGAGACATCCATTAACAGGTGGTGGGATGAGTGTTGGTTTAAATGATGCAGCAATGATTGTTAAATATTTAGCCGGATTTAAAACTTTAAATGATCGTGAAAATGTTGGTAATTCAATTGTTAATTTCCATTATGATCGTAAAAGTCTTGATGGTGTTATCAACATTTTATCAATTGCTTTATATGCATTATTTGCAGCTGATGATTCAAACTTAAAAATTTTACAAAAAGGTTGTTTTGCTTATTTTAAAAGAGGTGGTGATTGTGTCAGTATTCCTGTTGGATTCTTAAGTGGATTGATTCCTAAACCATTTTTATTAACTTGGGTTTTTTTTAAAGTTGCATTTTATTCTATATTTGTTAATTTCAAAGACAATGGACTGTTGTTTTTACCATTATCAATAATTCAAATTTTCACTATTTTATTTACTGCAGCTAGAGTTTTTATTCCTTACCTATGGCTAGAATTGTTTACTTGATTTTGTTTTTTTCATTTATCCAGTTATTTATTCAGTTAATCATGTATGTATTCATGTATTTATGTTTCATTTTTCAACCAGTATTTTGTAAAAGAAGAAAATCTGAATCTGCCAATTTCTTCAAATTTTCACTTTACTGAATTTTTCCATACATAATTAAATTAGCAACTAATCAAGACTTAAAACAAGATGGAAAGACCACTTTGGTTTCGTTGGTTGCGTGTGTATGCCGTTGGAGCAGCTATTTCAGGATTAGGTGTTGTGTTATACATGTATGCCACCCCAACAGATGAACAACTAATCAATTCATTGTCACCAGAATTAAGAGCCCAATATGAAAAAGAGAAAGCTTTACGTCGTAGGGAACAAGAGGAGTTAATTAAGATTGTTAAACAGACTAGTGCTTCTAATGAACCGATTTGGAAAACTGGACCTATTGAATCCCCGTTAGAGAATAATAAAAAAGGATTAGTTTTAAAAGAAATGATTGAAAGACAAGAAGCTGATAAAGTACAACAAGACGAATTGACTAGAATTAGAATGGAGCTGGAAGAGGCACAACAAAAGACTAGACAAGCTACTGATGAGCAATTAAGAAAAAAGTCTTGGTTTTCATGGAGATGAATACTGTTACTTGTAAATATTTATTATTATTATTATTATTATTACGTACTATTATTATTGTTATGTTCATTAACATTGTATTCAGATTATATGGCTATGGCCAACGTAAACCATCACGAGCCATTGAACTGAAAACACTAGTTGCGTTTGATAATGATAATGCTGATAGATTTGAAGTATTTTTATCTAAATTTGCATCGTCAATTGCCTAGATGATGAGTTAGTTATCTTTACTTCAAAATTCAACTTAAAAAGCCATACTTTTACAATCTTATTAATATTGGTTTCAATAACGAGTCCTCCTTGAACAATCTCCCTGGCAAAAAAAAAAAAAAATGTTAGTAGTACTCTACTATTGTTGACAACCTAATAATGCTTACTCTAAAACCGTTTGAAGAACTTGCCAGCCAAACACTAAATCCAATTCACAAACATTCTCAAAGCATCTATCCAAGCTTTGAACAAAAACATGAATTAAATCTAATATTCCTAATTCACTTTCTTGATCATCCACTATAAATACAAAATATAAAGTTGCATAATTTCTATAAATCACTTTAATATCATCCATTTCTTCAAGTAATGGTGGTGGTGTAAGGAAACTTGATTCTGATGCTTTTCTGATGGAAACCAATGCATGGACTTGTTGTAGTAATAGGATTTGTGTGTCAATGTCCTTTGAAAAAAAGCGTTATTATTATTTCGTTAAAGCAAAAACTGAAAATAGACAGTCTTACTATAGGAGTATAAAACTTCATAAGACGGGGCACACCATCATTGTTGACTGCAATGTTAATACTTTTATGATTGAGAAAAACAATTGGAATGACCAATACTCACAGATCAATACTGAATGAATCATTTTGGTGGTTTTTTAACTTGATTGAGTTACAGTACAGTTAAAAAGTAGCAAAAAAATTAGATTATTTGTTTTAGTAATACATAATACATAATACATATGTACAATAACAAAGTTTGATGATAATTTAATTAATTGACTAGTGTATAAAGCAGCATTTGTTTAATCACAGCAATTCATAGAGGAAAGATAGTACTGAAGAAGACAGGCAAAAGAAAGAATGGTCAAAACAAACGTATTGAGGCCAGGAGTCCATTATGAAGACATACTGAAAGATGAAACAGTGCTGGTGGACATCCACATGCTGGTACGATTGTTCAAATCAGTGCCACCGAAGTTGGATATGTTGTTTGCGCAGTGTGAAAGAAGGTATGCTGAGTTATATGCCATTGTGGAGACTGCCCATAACACCAGTGTCTTATCATTGGAAAACGAAGATGAAGAAGATAATCCTAGGGCCAGAATAAATAAGGAGCGCAGTCAAATGGTGCTGATGGCAATACAGATAGTGTACAAGAACAGATACATGGCGTTTGTACGAAGTATTGAAGGGTTCAAAGACGTTGCTGAGAAGCTAGCCGAAAGAATAGAAAGTCATATTAATACCAATCAGAAAGAATTGTTAGGATGGATGATGGAATCGCAGAGTCTTGTGCCGTCGATATTTGATCTGTTTAAAGACGTTGATCTGTTGGAAAGCGAAGTGGATGCGATGTTTGATGAGATGAGCGAGTTTGTGAACTGTACCACCGATTGAAACTACGATATATAGTAATATACTGTATGTATTGTAATGAAGAATAATGAATAAAGAATGTATCAATTGATAAATGTTTGTTTGTACATATTAAAGTTTGTTCTTGACAATCTCTTCATACTCAGCAACACATTCAAGTTCCACTTTAAGAGCAGGGTTTGGGAATGCAACAATGATACAAGATCTAGCAGGTTTGTGTGGGAAATATTTTGCGTAAACTTCGTTGACTGCTGGGCCGTAAGAAGCATGGCTGATGAACAACAACACTTTCATGACTTTGTCCAACGAGGATCCAGAAGTAACAAGCACTTTCTCCAGGTTCTTGATGGCGTTTTCAGTCTGTTGTTTAACGTCTTCTGGCACAACACCAGCAGCATCAACACCGGTGGCACCAGAGCAGAACACATGGCCATTGGACTTGTAGGCAGGTGAAAGAAGGTTGTTGCCCTTGGATTGGATGTCTTCCCAGCTGACTTGTTGCATTTTATTACTTCGGTACTTAGATAGTGGTGGTGGTGGTGGGAGTTAAAGAGAGGAAACAGGCTAGCTTTTATATCAGTACATACTACATAGCGATCGGAAATGTCTGTGAGAAGAGCGATGAGCAAGGAATTATCTGGCGCTTAAGTATCTGAGCTTGAATTCTCTGTGAAGTGGTTGCTATTTACTTCTTATAATATCACACATTGCTCAATATTGAGTTCTACTGCTCATATCCTTAGAAAGCTGCTAACTGTGGTTGTGTTGTTTTCAATACTACATACATAAATCAAGTTTATTTTATTTTAATGTTATTGTAATATTTGTGTTTTGTTAAACATCCAGCAGACAGCCAACAGACGAGCGGTAGAGGTTGATGCTGCAAGAATGGAGAAGAAACGCAAAGCGTCTGCTAAGGAGAACCAACCAGCGCGCAAACCGCGTGTGAAGTACTCTTTCAACCCTACAAACACGCTTTCTGTGGCAAATCAACAACAGATCAATGGCAAAAGCAATGACAAAGCCAATCAAAATACAACACAGCAGACTCCTTTGAAAGCCATTAGAAACATTGATGCTCAACACAATATCGTGGATAGCCCGCGTGTGATCAAGAGGCAAGACACCATCAGTTCAGACGACCATGTTTTTTGGGCTCAAACTCCAAATACTATTAGATCCAAAGACTTCAATGCTTTACCAAGCAACACGCCCAGACACACTAATCCACCATCATCGCCTTTAAATAATATCACAATCGAACCTTTGTCAACGATTTCCAAAAAATATGACTCCATGAAGTTTGAAAATTTAGGTTCTTCAAATAAATCAACCTTAGTTAAAAAAAGATTACAATCAAGCACATTTCACATGTCACCTTCTCCATCTTTACAACTGAATACACCTCTGTTAAGCAAATCAGTAGCATCCACAATCATCAACGATAATGTTGATTTCAGAACTCTATGGGACAAAATTCAAAATGATAACAATGAACATGATGATAGCAAAATCAATAATTTGCAATCAAATCTAAATTCTTCTCCAACTGTTGTGCGACAAAAATCATTCAATACGGAAAAAGAAGTCAAACAAGATCTTGAAAATCAAAAAATCAGAGTAACAAATACAAAAGATTCAGATGATGATTTTGATGATTTTAGTGAAGAGTTCCTACAAGATTTAGATAATGTTATTTCCAAACCGCAATCTGAAGTGAAGCAAGAATCTAAAGAAGAGACCCCAATTGCAGAGCTAACAAATAATTTTGAAACCAAAAACTTATTGACTGATTTGGATTTCAGTGATTTTGATGATGAAGATGATGAAGAATTGTTGGCTAAATCATCCACTCAAGCAAGTAAAACAACATCACAAAAGCAAAGAATTTTTCAAGCAGATCAACAAGGCTCTGAAATTTTCAAGAAAGATATTGAAGAATCAGATTTAGTGTTAGAAAATTTACCAATTGCTTCAAAAAAGGATCAAAATTTAGCCAAATGTGCAGTTCAAAGAGACCATGTTAAAAGATTTCAAATTCTTAAAGTGATGAAATCTGGTTATTTAATAGGTGATGTTAAAAAGCCTCAGAAAATCTTACAAGTTAAAGATCACCAAGACTCAAAATTTAATATAATCATTAGGGATATTTGGGAGACTTTGGATTTACAGTCAAATGATGTTGTTCATATAATTTGTTATGAAGAAAATAACTTTAAATTGGTTGATTCAAACTCAAATAATTTATTGATTTGGAACCCAGATATTTTACTTTCAGCTACAACTATTGGTGATACTGTGAATTGTTTAAGAAGACCAGTGTTAAGGCAAAGAATTGATTTTAATAGTGGTGGTGACTATTCAATGCCAATCATTGTTGGTGAAATAGTTCATGCCATTTTTCAAGCTTGTTTGAAAGAATTAAATCCTTCAATGGATTATTTATTAGAAATTTTAGATCAACAATTAGAATTAAATAAATTACCAATATTAATGATGGATGAGACTAAACAATCTGTTAAGAATGAGATCATGGAACATTTGCCTTATATTCAACAATGGTTTCAAAATTATGTCACAGATGATAAATATCCCAAGAACTCAATTCGTGTATCTGGTTCATCAACCCCACTTTTATTTTCAACTAGTAATATCCTTGACATTGAAGAAAATATAATGTCACCAGCATATGGCTTACGTGGATTAATTGATGTGACTATTGAATCAAATTTATTTGTAAATCCTTCAAAACCAATTGGGAAATTCATAACACCACTTGAAATTAAATCAGGTAAAACCGCCCAAATTGCACATAATGCCCAAGCTTCTTTATATACTTTGTTATTGAAAGATCGTTATGAATTAGATATTGATTTTTTCATGTTAGTTTATACCAAATTGAAAGAAACAACCAGGTTTGATATTAATAGACAAGACTTGAAATTTTTAATATTAATGAGAAATAAATTATCAAGTTTTTTAAAACTTGGAGTTGGAGAATTACCAAAATTGAAACAAGATTCCACATGTGATAGATGTTTTGCAATTAATGAATGTATGACATTGAATAAATTGGTTGAAGATGGTAATTCTGAAAAAAGTGGATTACCTGATGGAAAATATGATGAAATTACAAGTCATTTGAACTCAAATTTAACAAAATACTCAAAATTTTATGATTATTGGGATGATTTAATCACTAAAGAGGAGACTGTCATTAATTTATTGAAAAATGATTTATTTTTAGTTGAAAGTGAAGCTCGTGAAAAAACTTGTTTTAATTGTTTAAGTAAAATGATAATTAAAAATGATTCAACACAATCAAATGACGAAAATAACAAAGAAGATAAATTTAATTATACTTTTATTAAACAAAATGATTCAAATTTTATCAGTTCTTTACAGATCAGAATCTATGATCGTATAATAATTAGTGATGAAGCTGGTCATTATTATTTATGTTCAGGATTTGTTGATAAAATCACTAATAATGAGATAACAATTTCAACAGATAGAAGATTAACTAATAATAATATTAAATTGAAAAATTTTAACATCAATAATAATCAAACAATTCAATCTGTTTTGAAACCAATGTCTGGATCTCAGATTAATAATGAAATTGTTTACAGAATTGATAAAGATGAAGGTTTTTATGGAATGAGACTAGCAAGATACAATCTATTGAAACTTTTCATGGAATATGGTCAAAACACAAAATCATTGAGAAATTTGATTGTCGATGAAATTGAACCAAAATTTGATTTACAAACAGATTTATTACAAATTTTTAATTCACAGTATGTACCAAGAAGTTCATTGAATGAAATTCAGTTGAATGCGATTAGAAAAGTTTTAACTTGTCAAGATTATACATTGATTTTAGGTATGCCAGGTACTGGTAAAACCACGGTTATTGCAGAATTAATTAAATTTTTAAATGAAAATGGCAAAACTGTTTTGTTATCTTCTTATACACATTCTGCTGTTGATAACATTTTAATAAAAATGAAGAAACTGGATGATAAGATCAAAATTTTGAGACTAGGTTCATTGAATAGGATTCATCCAGATGTTCAAGATTACTCACCATTAAAACATGAAATTGAAAATAAAGAGCAATTACATAAAATTTATTTTGAACCATCAATTGTGGCAACAACATGTTTATCAATTTCAGAATGGATTTTATATAAAAGAGAGTTTGATTATTGTATCATTGATGAATCTTCACAAGTGTCAATGCCAATTGTTATTGGCCCTTTACAATTTGCAAGTAAATTTGTTTTGGTTGGAGATCATTATCAATTGCCTCCATTAATTAAGAATCCACAGGCCAAAGGGTTATCAAAATCTTTATTCAAAATATTAAGTGAATTACATCCTTTTTCTGTGACTGAGTTAACCAAGCAGTATAGAATGTGTGGTGATATCATGTTGTTATCCAATACGCTAATATATGAAGGACGATTAAGTTGTGGGTCAAAAGAGGTTGCCAATCAATCATTAGAAATTCCACATATAGAGAAACTATCAGGGAAACTTGTTGATAAACAAACACCAGAGTCACTACAATGGATTAAAACTGTTCTTGATCCCAAAAAGAAAGTTATTTTTTTAAATCATGATTCTGTTGGAGGTTGTGAAGAAACTGCAAGAAATGAGAACATTATAAATCTGAAAGAACTGGAACTAATTTATCAGTTGGTTCAAGCAATGTTAGAATGTGGTGTTGAAGAAGATAGAATTGGTATCATGTCATTTTACCGTGCTCAGTTGACACTGTTTTTAACCAAATTCAATGCTAATAGAGGAATTGAGATTTTAACAGCAGACAGATTCCAAGGTCGTGACAAGGATTGTGTGATAATATCACTTGTCAGATCCAATGAAAGAAATGATCCTGGTTCGTTGTTGAAAGAATGGCGTCGTGTTAATGTTGCAATTACAAGAGCAAAAAGTAAATTAATTATTATTGGAAGTAAAAAAACAATACAAAATTTAAAGACAGTCAATGCATTTATTAAAATTCTAGAATCTAGAGGATGGTTTATGGAGCTACCAAAAGCTGCAGATAAAATATATTCAATTTCATCAAGTTTATTTGATCCAAGTAATTCAGAAATTTTGAAAGAGGCTAGAAAGGGCAAAGAAAGAAGAGCATTAGAAGGTAGAAATTTTGCTCAAGAGATTGCAGAAGAGATTGGTTTGTGAAACATTTGTTATTTTGCATTGATTTCATGTTATTAAGATCCAAATAAATGCGAGCGGTTTTGCCATTACTTTTGAACAACTTCAAAGTCAACCTAGAAACTCGAGAGTTTATCAGTAGCAATGGAAACAAAAATATGAATAATGATAAAAATCATAACTCTGATACATTTGTCGTCAATAATGATGAGGATGTGGAGATGGAAGAAAATGATGATACTGAATAATAATGTTCATATAGTTTAATCAATTGATGGAATATTTATTAATTATTAAAATGTAGAGAATTATAATCATGTTACAAAAAAAAGATTGGTATTCATGGATCGATTTGATTAACTTTGAACGTCTAGCACGCTGCACATCTGTTATTCAGAATAATTTTATACCGGATTCGGTTAGTCTCCTAAAACGGGCAAGTTTGATAACCGGAATTAAACAAAAAGACCCATTATACAATAATTTTGTTCAAATCCAATTGAATTCTGGAACAAAATTTCATGATTTCGCTAACAATGATTCAACTATCTTAGAATTGGATTCAACAATTACTCGTACTTCTGAGCAAAAGTTATCTGCAAACTCTGCTCAAGATAGACTGGTGAGATTAAAGGAAGTTTTGAAGTTTTATACCGAAAAAATCCACTCAATTGATGGATTTGGTATTAAAAATCAAAATGGGAACCGGTTTGATGATAAGTTGGATTTGAATGAACAGCAATCTGGAATTACGGAATTCATTGAACAGTTGGCAAATGGAGAATTAGATGATGAATTATTTGGTTACCAAAACTTTTTCAGAGGGTTTAAATTTGATGCTAATGATAATAACCAAAATAACTATGATAAAATCCCAGTTATTATGATTGGAGCCTACTACACTAGGCACCATGTACTTGATGAATATCTTTTTTCATACGTTGATCCCGAAGTTACTGGAGATGAGCCATTTTATATAAGACATGGAAGATCACCAACACGTTATTCAAAAACAACCAGTATACAAGATTGTTTTGAAGATACACATACTTACCGTAAAGAGGAGAACGGAGAATTATTTTATCATTATCTTTATGAAATGAAACAATTATTAACAGATGATCCAGATGCACCAGGTACAAGGTTCATAAAACCTGAAATTTGCTTTCATGATTCAACAAGCAAAACGATTGTTTATGCAATTGGTGATTTTTTACCAAAAGACCATCATCTTTTCAATTTCCCATCTTTGCTTTACAATAAGTTAGATGTGAATCAATTGCAAATGATGCCTTATTCTTTTCTTAAAATTGCTGCAAAAGCTACAATGGTGTCTAAAGAAGAATTGAGAAAAGGGAACTACCAAGAGGTCAAGTTAAATGATGATTTTGTTTCTAAATCTTCCAGATACCCAATCTTAGAATTGTCGGAAGAAAAAGTCATCGAATATGGTGTTTGTGCAATCTGTTTTGTCGAAGACTACGAAAACAACAATATTGTCATGGTTTTAGAATGTAAACGCCATATATTCCATAAGAAATGTATTAGAACTTTTTTAAGAAAATCGAGCAGGAATGTTTGTCCTTTATGCTTAAAGTTGGCTTTTAAATTACTACAAGAAATTCCTGGTAGTATACACCCAAAGCTCAGTATCCAAATGTATGGCTCAAAAACAATAGCTTTGAGACCTGATTACTTATTACAAGATAGGTTCAAAAATGTTGATGATAAGGTAATGGTAACTGGTGATGATGGAAACTAAAGATGACTCGTGAATTTTTTTTTTTATTTGATACTTGTATTGATCAAGTCATTTCTACAATACTTGAAAGTTGAAACAGAAACAGAAACAAAAACCAAACAAACTGATGAGGACATAGTTTCCACCACATTGAAAAAAAAGAAAAAAAAAAAGTCTTATAGCTTTTGTACATAATCATCCACAGATATTTCAGTAGCTGTTTGACAGTTGTTTCATTAACATCGGTATCATGAGATTTAACTTTATATAGGTTCTAATTTTCAGCTAAAACTGAGAATCTATTAATTGGACAAAATAAATACATTTAATTAAAATGTGTCAAAAATTGATCACTGTATTATTAAAGTCACACGCCGGTAGATGTTATAAAGAGCACTGCATTTATAATAATTAACTTCAAACTTTCCCACTCACTAGTGCACTAGAAAACAAAATATAAACCATCTCTTCAACTGCTTTCTTATAGCTCTAGTTGTTCTCCATTTAATTTCTGATATTTTACTTCTTCGACATAATACTCTTGAATTACCTTAATAAATAGTTATGAATATATCTGTTATAGAAAAAGTCTAGAGATATTATTTCATCGTTATTTTTATGAGATGAAAGAGCTGGTAACAAATCCTGAAGGTCAAACAGAAAAGACTTTTTGCAATGCCTGAAGTAACTTCTTATCTAGCATTAGCATCAAGACCTGATTTTTTATTATAAAATTGACATCAAATAAGAGACTATTATGGTTTAATTATCAATCATCGACAGTACATATATTATATTATTTTGATGTAGACACTGCCGGACAGTAGAGTACTAGAATTGTTTCAAAAATCTGTATGAAAATTATTAATATCAAAAAATATCTACATACATAATAATAAATTTTAACAACAAACAACACACAAAACTCACTGGAAATCTCCTGCAAATGTCGCCGCGTATGCTACATCTACTGACACTGCTGGCTCTTACAACAGCAGCTCCTTTACCACTTTTCTATTCAAACACACAACTTCTAAACAGCAAGAAAATTGATAATGATTTCAAGGATGAATTTGATATTGATCCCAATCTGCTTATATTCATATTGGTTGTTGTGTCTGCTGTATCATTAATTACAATTGTTGCCGTGATTACGCTGGTGATCACACTTGTTGTTCGTTTTATCATGAACCGAAGATCAGTCCGTATGGATCATGATGAACCAGGTCAACTTTTTGATCAAATTGAAATTGAAGAAAGATTAGCTGAACTTTCATTAACTGAACAAAATGCTTATCATCGTGGGGAAATTTTCATTGAAAATTTGGAACCTTTGAATGGAGAAGTACCTTCTTATGTTACTTTGGAAATTCAAGAGAAAGGTGTTGAAGCTTGGGAATTTCTTCCGTTTTATACATTGGCAGAAAATGTCACCGTTAATAACAAGACTGAGATTCAATTCCATGGATTTGATTATCCTTGTTCCGTGCAGACAAACTATCCTATTATTAAAACTAATGATGTTTATTATTTTGAAGCAAAAATTTTTGAAATTGATGATGTTCAACAATCAATCATATCATTTGGTTTAGCCACAAAACCATATCCTTATTTTAGACTCCCTGGAAGACATAAAAACTCTGTGAGTTATGATTCCGATGGAGGTAGACGTTTTAATAACCCTTTTAAATTGAAAGAAAATGAACAAAATGTTTTCCCGAAATTAATTAAAGGTGATGTTGTTGGTATTGGTTATAGAGTTCAAAGTGGTACAATTTTTTTCACAAGAAATGGTAAAAAATTAAATGAAAAATCTGTAGGTGGTCATATCAAAGGTTTTAAATTGAAAAACATTTTCCCAATTATTGGTGCAAATAATCCATGTTTAATTCATGTTAATTTAGGACAAGCTGGTTTTGTCTTTATTGAAGCTAATGTTAAAAAATGGGGGTATGCACCAAAGGAAGGAGTTAGACCTCCATTACCACAATATGATTTAGCAGAAAATGATATGTTACTTGAAAGTAGTAATGAAGATAATGATGAAGAAATAATAACACCCCCAGATTTTTATGAGGCTGCTGGTTATACATCTCGTAATAGTTTTAAAACTAATGATGAAATTATTGGAGATGAGGATGAGTTTGTTTTAGGGTCATTATTACCTGAACAGCCTCCTTTATATAAAGAAGAAAATAGTGATGATGAAAATATTTCAAATAATGGAAATGATACACCTGATGCTGTTGAAAATTATGAAAATGAGATACAAAGAAACACGATGAACAATCAATTTGTTGATGATGGTGAAGCTGATGCTGATGTTGAAGAGGAAGAAGAAGAAGATGATGATGATGATGATAATAATAATAATATTAATGATGATGATATAAACCAAGTTTATTAAGTATTAGCTTTGTATAAAATCTTAATTCATCAATTGTTTGAGTATGGAACTACATGTATATTGAACAATTTAAGAACATTTAAAAAAAAAAAAAAAATAATAAGCATCGCATTAGTTAAATTTTTATAAACAAAAAATTAGTAACCAACTATTAAAAATAATATCAAAGGACTGATATGATGAACATTACATATCTGGTCCTCTAAAAAGAAAAAAAGAAAAATCAATAAAAATGTTATTTTATGAAGATCTGGTTCAACATTGAAACTTATGAATGTTGAAAATTGTGTTAACATTTTATTATGTAGTGTATTCTATTGTTGTTTTGTATGGTGTTTGATTTGACTTTATTTGATATTCTAAATTGTATTGTATTTTACTATGATTCAATCACGGAACATTGAATTCATAATTGATGAGTGATAAAATTTTCAAACTCATTAACTTTATCCAAATCTTGGTCTCCATTAACGAAATCTTTAAAAAGACCAGATTGCATCATTGAGTTCGAATCAAACCCAAATGATTGTTGATTATGTTGCTGCTGTTGCTGCTGTTGAGGTAATGATGTTTGTTGAGGTAATCTTGAGTAGTTGTTACTATTCCCACCATTTGAATTACTTTGATGATTTTGGATGTTAAAAGAAATACCATCTTGAAGTTGTAAAGGATTATTTGGTGATTGTGATGGTTGTAAATGATTTTGTGGTGGTGAAGTTGAACTTGCAGGTGGTAAATTAAATTCATGTTGTGGTAAATTTGTACTATTATAATCTAAAATAAACGAATTCATAAACTTTAAAGAAGATTCAAGTCCAAAAATCACATGAGGTAAACCTGACCCACCAACAAAAGCATCATTCACTTGATGTCCTTCACTGAAGTCATCACAAATTGACCATTGATTTGAGTTTGTGACATGAGGTAAAAATACTGCAAATTTTGGTGGTTTATTTAATGATAATTTCAATTCACAATTTCTATTACTATGGATGTTCTTTATACTATTCCCTGGTGAGTTGTTATCACTGTCACTATTGTTGCCACTCATATCATCTGTTAATAAACTCAAAGAACAATTAGCCACTGAAGAAATTGGAAAAAAAATTCTAAATAAAGTTTTAGAAGTATCAGATATAGCACTAAAGAAATAATTTATTTCAAAATTTTTTTTAGAAATTATAATCATCAAATCTGTAGAGTTTGTCATTATATCGTTAATTGAAAAAGGTGATAAGTTTGATAAATTTCTTACACTGAAAATATTATCACTTGATAAATTTCCACTTTTTAAACGACGCCAGCTTCCAACAGTTAAACTTTTCCCATCAATGAAGAAATAGTTTCTGTTTAGCGTTAATGGAATACCATCGTATCTAATTGTACCATTTGAAACATTTTCTCCATACATTGCATCTTGATAATATCTTTCATGAGCAGAATTTGGGTTCTTAAAAGATTGTGATTTCTCTTGCTTTCTTGATTTGGCTCTTCTGTTTTGAAACCAGATTCTAACACTACGCTCAGTCATCCCTGTTTGTTCACTGATGCGTTTACGCACCGAAGAATTGGGATTTGCGTTTCTATTGAACTCTGTAAGTAGGAGTGCTAAAACTTCTCCTGAAGCTCTGGTTCTACGAGGCATGTCTGTGGACGAGCTGTTGTTGCTGTTGGACTCTGGATGTGCTGGTCGTTGTTTCTGGTCATAGTGGGATGGTCCCGAATGTTGTTGTTGGTGTTTGTTCTGTTGAAATTGTTGCTGCTGGTTCAACTGTTGAGAATAACCATTGTTCTCGTTATTCCTTTCGTCGGGAATATGTTGTTGCTGATGGTTGAAGGAATTGAAGCTCTGCTGTGCATGCTGTTGGTGCTGCTGTTGATGGACATAGCCTTGGGTGCTACTGCCTTGAGGAGTGAGCTGGTTATATGTATCAGGTGTTGTACTTTTCACCTCATCATGATCATACTCTAACAGATTGGCCTCGAAGTCTGCATCGTTGTAGATCAGCTGCTCCTCGTTGAAATGCGTAAAGTCGTGCTGTGCGTACTGTTCCATTTCTCTGCGGTCTATTTCCAGTGATGCAAGTGCTCAAAAAATAAAAGATTGAGCCAATGGACTTTAAAACGCTTCTTTCTCTTTAGTGAAATTCTGACTGGTTTTCTGATTTTTCAGTTTTGGAAATTTTTTTGATGGAAACGTGAATTGAAAAACAGAAATTTTATAACAAAAAAAAACAAAAAAAAAAAAAAAATGAGTTCTGAGTTCGAATCGCTTTTGAAGAAATCTTTTTTTCAGTTTTTTTAAATTTTTAATTCCTTAACTTCTACAAAAAAAATAGAACAGAAAAATGTTTTAATTAATTTCTTATTTCAAATGTTAAAATCATTCCAAATCTCGCAGACGACGATCAATCACTGCTTGAACATCCTCGTCTTCCAAATAACCAGTGTCTTCAAAATCACTTTCTTGATCATCCAGCTTAAACCTTAGTTTTTTGCCAATCTTTTGCATCTTACTGTCTTTCACACGCTTCTTGATCACCTTACCACTAGGTAACAACTCCGTCTGAAACTCACCATTCTTTGTAAAATCTTGATTTTTCGATCTGGACGCAGATGACTTGATATCAGCAGGATTCTTTCTTGTGACTTTGCCAGCAATCTTCCTTACCCTTGAAGGTTCCTTCTCCCAATCCCATCCTTGCTTCATTTGATCATATGCTTCATACTCAATTTTCTTTCTAATTTCATCATTTTTCTCCAAAATTCTAAAAGCATCAGAATCATTTGGAATAAACCAATTTCTAAAAACTTGTAAAATAACTTCAAAAACAATTGGCATCATAATTAAAATCAACAAACTAGCCCACCAAGTAGCATCATCTCCAAATCTGTGGTATAATCCTTCAATCACGTCATAAATTTTACTACTTTCTGGTTTATAAACTCCTGGTAATATACAACACCATAAAAACCATCCAGCACAACTCAAAACTGATGATATCACATTCATTATACTTCTGTTATGCATCTCTAAAAATTGGACTTTAATATTGATGGTAATAACAATGGCAGAAAAATTCAAAACACCCAATGGATATAATGTATTATCCCTTAAAGCAGTGAAACCCCAAATATACCAACTTGAAAATGAAACTAGTAATGCTTCTAATGTTGCAACAAGCATCCATCCAATGAAAATTTGTACATTGAAACTTTGATTCAATCTTCCCTTTGCATATAATTCAGGAACTGCTAATAATGTAGCTGGCTTTAAATCTTGTTCAAACATACCAATACATAAAACAGGCAATGATGTAAATAAAGTATTGAACATGGATAATGACCAAGGTTCATAAAGTGATGTACCAGTAAACATTGTATTTCTTTGGAAAATAACTTGAGTTGAATAGAAAAATAACTCTTTATAAAAAGTTGATAAAACAAATTTACTAGTTCTAATATAGTTAAAACGACCATGAACTAATAATAATTTTTGTAAATATCTGAATTGAGCAATTGAATAATCTGAAGATCTTGCAGCTTGCAAACCTTCTTTACCTGTAATACCAACACCAATATCTGCACTTTGAATCATGGCAATATCATTTGCACCATCTCCAATTGCTAAAGTAACTTTATTTTTATTCAAATTTCTAATATTTGTAACCATCAATGCCTTTTGTGAAGGACTTGCTCTGCAAACAATAACTGAATCCATTTTGGTACATAACTCAATGAAAATTGATAACAATGATAAATCACTTTCAAAATAACTTAATGTATTACCATCAATGACAATAACACAATGAGCAACATTACCTGCTTTAATCTCTAAATCTGCTGCTGTCATTTTTGCAGTTAAATCATCGTCGTTCCTATCCAATATAATCAATGTTGAATAATCCTTGATTAATTTACATGAATATCCAATATTAATTGCAGTCTCTCTTTTATCACCTGTCAACATCCATAATTTGATACCTGCTCTTCTTAAACTATCAATTGTATTGGCAACACCTTCCTGTAATTTATCTTCAATGGCAGTGGCACCAGCTAACTCTAAATTATTTTCCAACAATCCACCAACTTGTTCAATTTTGGTAGCTCTATCAACTAATGAAGTTTTAGCACTTGCATACTTTAATGACCAATCTTCATATTCGTCTTTAGATAACCATTTATATCCATAAAGTAAAGTTCTTAAACCTTCAGAGGAAAAGTCATCAATATGTTCCAACGTTCTTTCCAAAACATATTCTTCATTCAAAACTAATCGATCATTATCATAATCTGCTGCTTCATTTTCTGGATCATCTTGAATTTTATATTTTTGACGTTGTTGTAAGTGTAATGATTTCTTGGATTCAATAATTATATCATCAATTTCTTCTTTATCCTTCTTAACATTATTCAAAAAATCATCAATTGAATTAACATTTGAATCACTTGCTGAAGATAATTGTGGTAAATTATTTGCAGCGTTACTAATTGAACTTCTTGGTAAATTCAATGAATGACGTGGTTGACTATCAATCGATAAACGTTGTTGTAATGCCACTTTTGCTTCATATGCTTTTCTTAAAGAAGCAGATTGATTAACTTCTTTCCTTTTTAATTCGGCCAATTTTGAATCACGAAGTTTTTCTAAAATGATATTATCAGCACCTTTACAAATCATACAAATTTTCCCATTTGGGAATTTGATTATGATTGACATACGTTTACGAGCTGATGTAAATTCAACAACATCCAAAACTTCATAGATTTCATCAATTGGATCTTCATCTAAACCATTTGGATAAGTTCTTATTGTTAACATCTTATGATTTTTACTCAAGACAACAAATCCCATATCTCTTGCTGCAACAACAATTGCTAATTCATCTGGGGATGATGCTTGATATTCAATGGCTTCATCATCTGTGTCTGACATGTGCTTTGGTAAACAGGTGTGACATAATGCCAATGATAAAATGAAAAATTTAGCACGTTTGGAAAATTCAGTGTTTGGATGAGATTGAATATGTTTTAATAAATCTAGTGTTGTATTTAAATTCAATAGATTTGAATCAGAAGATTTGACTTGTTTTAATCTATTTGATTTTTCAGTTTTAGATGAATGAAATGAAGCAGCTAAACTTGGGCGTCCAGAATAAACAGTATTACTTCTTCTGATATCAATTGATTGTCTAATTGGGGGTTTAAAACTGATATTGTCACTGTTATTACTGTTACTCATGACATCATCATAATCTTCATCATAATCTTCATTTGATGATTCGATATCATGCTTCCAAGCGCTTCCAGCTATTGAAAATTTTCTGAAAATCATCATATTATCAGTTAATGTACCAGTTTTATCACTAAAAATGTAACTGACTTGGCCTAATTCTTCCAAAATAGTTGCAGTTCTTGCTTCACATGGTGTATCAGATATAGGATCATAAATATCAATATCCCAGTGCATGAATAAAGCTTGAACAACTTTAATAATTTCAGTGGTAACGTATAAAGATAATGGAATCAAAGTATTGTACATGATGATAAATGACATTATTGTTGGGGCTGTACCAGCATCTTGATCATATAAGTACCAAGCTTTTCCCTTTGATTTGTCAAAATCTAAACGTTGACCCATATATGAAAAAAGAGATAATGATAAAACAACAAAAACCATAAAAACCACAATCATATTGATATAACGTTGTAATTTTGGAGCTTTAGTTCTTGGATTTTTAATAGCATTCATTCTGATTTTAGTTTCCTCACCAGTGAATATAACTAAACCTATCAAATTGCTTGTATTTCTAATAATTGATCCCCTATAAATAATATTTTCTGGACCAAGAGGAAATGTTTCATTATCAATTGTTACATTTCCTTCAAAATTGTATAAATCATTATTTGGATCCTCTGTAGTAACCAATCCTTTAAATCGAGTTAAACCACGAGCATTATTCATTTTTTCTGAAATTTTCCTATGAGGAATTCTTGATTTTAAGTTAGTTTCACCATCTAAATCCATTGTTTCAACAAAAACCTCATTTTCATTTGAACCGTCTGAAGTTAATAATAGGATATCTGCAGGTACAGATTCATCTTGTTGTAACTTAATTATATCACCAACTTTCAAGTCTTTCCATTTGATTTTAGAAACTTTCAAATCCAGTTTTTTCAAATAATTATCCTTTGTGAAGGTATTTGGTTGATCTAATAATTCTTCTTCTAGATTTGATTCATAACCCATTGTTGTACGAGTATCTAGTGTCTCAATTGTTTACAGGGAATCCTCGTTGTTATTTTCATTAAATTGATTCAATCTTGAAACAGAAGATTGACTTGACAATGCTCTTGATTTTGATAAGGAGTAAAATGGAGTTTTCTTTTTGGATTTATCCTTCTCTATGTAAGTAGGGGATTCATAGGAGTTATGCAATAGAATTTTTGTGTATCTGTTGTTCTCCTTTTTATCTTGTAAATGTCTTCTCCAATCATCGTAACCTTCTCTTAGCATAGAAATGGTCATAAATATTAATAATGGAATGATGGTTGTGTAAGTACCTGTTGTTGACCATGATGGAATCATTTGTAAAATAGCAACAGTCAAGAAATAAACATTTGCAATTTTGGAAAATTGAGCATATAACTGTCTGGGTAGGAATGAATAAGGTGTGTATCTTGCAGAGGTGATCACGTTGTTCATATAAGGTTTTGAGTATCGATCATCAATGAAAGTTGGCCTCTGTGAACCAGTATTATCGGGTAATACAGGTCTAATCTGGTCTCCATTAAGCACAGTTAGTGGGATTTGTCGACCATTCTCTGACTTCTTGTAAGGACGGGAATTTAACATGAGATTTTTGAAATCAATCAGTTTCTTTTGAAATTTACCTCTTTTGCCTGCAAAGGATTTGGTAGTTGGACCATGGTCGAGTTTCACGTTGTTATTGTATTTCTGTTCAAGCTGGGACTCCAAGTCGATGTTCGCTGGAATATCCGTGTTGGTTTTTTCGGTTTGATGTGCTGAAAAATCAGAAAAGGCTGTGATGCTATGAGGTGACAGCTGTCCTAGTTCGATAGAGTCCAAGATACTGTCTGAAGTAGGCTCTGTAGTGGAAGCTGAAGGTAGAGGTGCTGTAGTGTATGATCCCGGCGACGACGAACTTTGTGCAGACCCTGAAGGTTCTGCTGCAGTCTCTGTTGTTGATGCTGATCCAGCGAAAGACGAGTTGGGCAGTGCCAGCCTGTCTGCAATAGTCTTGTTGAAAAGCTGTGATCTAAGGGAGTATCCTCTACGTCTCTCAGACATGCTAGTGGGTCTAGTGGTGAAGCGCTGGCGTTGCAATGAATAGTTCGAGTGTTGTTAAGTGAAAAAACATCAAGAAATGTTTGTTTGATTTTATAGCACAACATACAAGAAAAGAAATGCAGCTGAAACAAGAAGAAAGAAAGCCGCTTAGCCAGTGATATAATATGATGGTGATGGCTGTAACTTCTGTGTGGCACTCAGCAAGGTGTTTCTCATCGTCCGTGCCACTTCCAAACGAAGCGCTCGGATGAGAAGCTTCAAATCATCAAATCATCAAATCACCATTAAACGTAAACAGACACAAAATATTGATCTGGATTCTGCTCCCATTAAAACATTTATAAACAACAACAATTCGCCACCGAACAGCTATAATGCCAGAAAGCAACGACAACCATGATCTCAATAGCATCACACGCAGCTTGAAGAGCGTTGAATTGACCACCCACACTAAGGAGAACTCACATAACAACAGCAGCACGCTGCCTTCTCCAGGATCAAAACAAGTACCTAAATCCAGCTCTATCTTTCTACAAAAGAAACTACAGTCCCTTTCACCAAGCTCCAAGTCTAGGAAACCAACGTTTGAGAAGACAGGAATTTTAACAGGTACACCACCAAGCAAGAGATCCAATGCCTTTGATAGAAACCTCTTTTTCAGTGACAGTCCTATGGCTGTAGATGATCCACGGTGGGGCACACAGAACAAGATGCTGCTGGGTCTCGAGAAAAACAGAACTCAGCAGAAGCCTTCCACTTCACTCAAAAATAAGCCAACGCAACCTCAACAGAATAAAGCTGCTGTACCAATTCGTTCAAACCCGACAACTATACTACCACCTAGCGGCACTTACAACGTTGCTCGTGGGAAACAGGGGTTCGCATTATTTGCACAAAATGATTCACCCTTTAGTGATCCATACTCAGCATTAAACAATAAAACTGTTGATAGACCTGGTGTACAATTCTTGGATAAACCACAAATTTATCAAAACGAACAGAAATTAATAGAAAATTTATTAATTTCATTAGGTGAGGAAGATGAAGCTAAAGAAGTTGAACTTCAAGAAGAAATCGCAGAAAAAGATCGCACTATAAAAGGTTTATCTGTTAATTTACTTGATCATCAGGTTTATGGTTTAAATTTTTTACGCAAAAGAGAAAAACCAAACAATTCAGCGATTTCATTTAAAGGTGGGTTGTTATGTGATGATATGGGATTAGGTAAAACTGTACAAACAATTGCTTTGATAACAAAAAATCGAATCAAAAACGAAGAGGAGCTAGAAAACATAGATGATATTAAAAATCTTTCAAGATTCAAATCAGACATCCCACTGAGAAAATTTAAAACAACTTTGGTTATATGTCCGGTCAGTTTAACTACTCAGTGGGCTCAAGAGATCGAGAAATTTGCACCACATTTGAGAACTTGTCTATTCTTAGGCCCAAATAGACCAAATGATTACAAAAAATTAATGGGGTTTGATGTTGTTATATCCTCTTATGAAACAATAAGATCTGAACACTCAAAATCAAAATCTCCGATTTACCAAGGTTATTGGTTTAGAGTTGTGTTAGATGAAGCACATACAATCAAAAATAAAAAATCTAAGACCGCAATTGCTGTGTCGGAAATTGAAAGTTTGAGAAGATGGTGTTTAACTGGTACCCCAATTCAAAACTCAATTGAAGATTTACAATCATTGCTTTATTTTTTACGAGTGTCAAAATATTCAGATCCAGATCAATGGAAACATGATATCGGAATTTTAATGAAAAATGGATCAAGTGCCAAAGCTTTCACTCTCTTGAAAAAGGAATTGAATGAAATCATGTTAAGAAGAACAAAATCAATCCTACAGAAGACTAATTTCAAACTACCTCCTAAAATCATTCACAATGTTGAAATCAAATTCAGTAAGACTGAAAGACAATTATATGATTCATTGAAAACAAATATAATGAACAATCTTGAAAAAGAAAGTCATTTCAAATCTTCCCAACCTAATGTTCCACTAATTCAATCTACAAATCCTACGGCTGATGAAATACATTCCAAACTCACTAAATTGCCCCAGAAAAACTCCAATTTTTATATGTATGCATTAGTATTATTGTTAAGATTAAGACAAATGTGTTGTCATTGGAAATTATTAACTGATTTAAATACTGAAGATATTGAAGAGCTTAACTCAACCACTGTTAAGCCACCAACAATTCAGGAAAAAGTTAAATCTATCGATGATGAATTGAACGATTTAACTGATTTCATGAACTCTCTATCAGTGAAAGAAATCAAATGTGAAATTTGTTTATCAAATAAGCCAAGTTCACCAACCTCTAAAACTTGTTCTGAGTGTTATTCAAAATTGAATCATAAAGATTTATTGCTAGAAAGCTCTAAAATATTACAATTATTAGAAATTTTGAACTCACATCCTAAAAGGAAAACAATAGTTTTTTCACAATTTACTGAAATGTTAACAATTATATCTCAAGTTTTAAAGAAAAGAGGTATTTCATATGTAATCTATAATGGACAAATGAATGTTAAACAAAAAGACCAAGCTTTAAATAAACTAAGAAATGATCAAGATTGTACTGTTTTATTATGTTCATTAAAAGCAGGTGCATTAGGTTTGAATTTAACAGTTGCGTCTCAAGTCATAATCTTTGATCCATGGTGGAACCCACAAATTGAAGAACAAGCAATTGATAGAGTTTATCGTATTGGACAATTGAATCAAGTTGATGTTTTCAAATTTAGTATATTAGATACGGTGGAAATTGCAATTTTGAAATTACAAGAACGTAAAAGAAATTTATCAAAGGCAATTACTGATGGTGATTCAGTTTCTAAGAATAAACTGTTGGATAAATTATCTACTGATGAGTTAATGAAACTTTTTGGTGCTGCTTGATTTTTCCATTAAATAAAATTGAAAAACAGAAATACAATCAAGTTTTCTTTTGAATTCTTTATAAAGCTTCTAAAATTTGATTAACCAATTTTAATGAATCATTATAAGTTTTCATGAATTCATCATCAATTAAATTAAATTCATTTGCAGCCAAGAAAACTTCTTTTGTAGAAATGAAAAACTCCAAACCTGCTTTGAAATCTTTTTCAACATTCAAAAGTGAATTAGTATTATTTGTATAAAATGACATCAATTGATTATATTTCTTTTTCAAATCAATTTCATCATCACTTAAAACTTCCTCAAAATAATTTTCAAACATAACACCAACAATTGTACTTGAAACATTTTCACCAAAAGGAATTTGTGCAACCAATTTTCTCCATTCATCATTCTCACGTTCAATTTTGGTTGGTTCATTATTAACAAATGAACTCAATAGTACACATTCTAAAACTTCCCGAATATTGATTTTGATTAAATCACGAGCAGATCTAAATGCTAATAATTGTTTTGAAACAGGACCAGAATAATATTGTCTTAATTGGGTTGGTTTAATAAAACTTGTAATGCGTGAAACTAAAGTTATAATCGAACGATCATGTGAACTTAGTGAAGGGATTTGATAATGAGAAACTTTTGTGTTTTGTTGAGTTGTTAATTCGGATGCTATTGGATATTTTAAAATTATTAACATTACTAAGATTAGGAAATTTTCATATTGAAATGGTGGGATTTTTGTTAATAGTTTGGTGAAATTGGTTTCAGTGATTTTATTTGATTCAGTGTCAATTTTAATCAAATTTAATAATGATAGTGTTCTTAAATAAGAGGTTGCAATGATTTCGTGTGGTTTTTGAAGTTCCGCTCCTGATATTAATGTTGTTGATAATAAATTTTCATAGAATTCTAGAGAAGAAAATTCATCTGTATCAGATTTTAAGACTAGATTTTTAAAAGATTGCTGAATTGTTGGGTTTAATTTATTTTCTAGCATGATTTCTTTAGAACTATCAAACCATTTAATATATTTAATTTTCTTGAATTGGAAATATCTTGCAGCACTAGCAGTAAGTAAGTTAATCTCTTTATTTTTGAAAGTATTTGGAACTTGGTCAACCAAATTTCTATATTGAACGTTGAAACCTCCATCGATTGGACATTGCTCTGGATATTCACCAGAGACCAAAGTTTGTAATAATTTTGGATTTAATAAACCAACTGATAGATAAAAGAAATATTCATGTGGTAGTCTTTCACCAATAATTTCATGAATATCAGATGGTAAACTACTGTGATCTTCAACTTGAATTTCAACACGACCATTTGTTTGTAGCACTGGTGTATACTGCAATGCTAATATTCCCTTTTGATATTTGGAAATAATTTTCTGGTTTTGGGAATGACAAACCAATGCATAAATTGGATTACCACTATGAATAAGTTCTAAAGCATATTCCACCAACAATGAATCAACTGGAGGAGTACTGCCCTCAATGCTAAAAATTGGTAATTGTGTTGGTTGTAGCTGGTAGCCCAAAACAACACATATTTCATTGAACTGTTGTTGGTTAACTCTAAACTCGTGTAAAGTTTTTTTTCTATCCATAGCTCTAAATTCTTTTGAAAGGTATTCCAGTCCAAACACGAAACGGTCAATATCCTCCACCATCAATAGCTCTGAAGGACCATAGATGGTATCAATTTCATTTACACGATAAAGATAAGCCAATTGCAACCATGAACAGTATGGAGCCACCATATATGCGACATTTAATTTAGTCAATAGTAGCATCAAATCTTTGTAAAAAGCAGATACTTGCATTGATGATTTGCTATTTTTAAAGCCCACAGTGGCCATCAATGGGAACTTACGTCCAACACTGTCATCCACGTACTTGTCGTGTTTAGCCCAAGCAGTGTTTCTTTCCTTCTGCTCGTTAGAAGTCACCAATGATGCATTAACGGCATGCTGGTCCACGATCTCAACACCACTGAATACAAAAACAGGTGTAATCTGCAATTCTTTAAACAACTGGATGTCCGTCTCAATTGCCTGGAGCACTGACAATGGAACACCGCCGATGGCGTCAATCAAGTTCTCCCTTTTGTAGTGTGACAATCTCGAGACATAGTGATCCACATCAATCCCAAGGCGCGCGTGGCGCAAAGTTTCCATGCTGTAAACTGCAGTGCAGCTCTTCTCGAACACTTTCTGCTCAATCAACTTCATTGTTTTTGGTAGCTATTTCTTGTGTTCAAATTTGTTGTTTTCTTTCTTCCATATTTTTGTTTTCAATTTTCGATTTCATGAATTTTTCAAGTTCCAAAAGAACACGTAAATTTTAGTCTGAAGTTTGAAGAAAGAGAGACGGAAAAGCGACAATGAAGTTCCCGTTGTGTCCGCTGCTTGCAGTGCTTGCAGTGTTTGGCTCAGTAGCAATGGCCATTAGCTCGAACAGTTTGCTAAAATTGCAACAAAAAAGCGTTTCAAACACCATCAAATTGACCAAAAACAACTTGAACCAGGTGCTTGCGGGACCTAGAGACGACTACATCCTTTTGCTTCTCACTGCAACAAACACACAGGTTGGATGTACAGTGTGTATGGAGATTGCGCCACAATTCGAGACATTGGTGAACTCATGGGCTCAGGACCACCCACAAGGTGATGGTTTATATTTCGTTAAAGCTGATTTTGCAGATGGTGATATCGAGGTGTTCCAAAAATTTCAGGTCAACAACGTTCCAAAGTTATATCTTTATTCTCCTACAAAGGCCAAGACTGATCCTGTTAAAGGTTGGGAATCAATAAATATTCCTCAACAAGAATTTGCCCAATATCTTGCCGAAGTTTTGGAAACATCCACTGGTAAACACATCACTATACATGTTCCATTCCCATGGGCAAATGTTGTCACCACTGCCGTTGCCACATTCCTTGTTGTGCTTGCAATTAAGAAACATTTTGATAAATTCCTAACTGTTTTAACTTCAAAACCACTTTGGGGTGTTGTTATTGTGATTTCAATTTTATTATTCAACACAGGTTATATGTTCAATGCGATCAGAGGTACTCCATACCTAAGAGCGGGACCAGATGGCAACCCTGAATTCTTCATTGCAGGTCAACAGAATCAACTTGGTGCTGAAACTCAAATCATGACTTTAGTTTATGGGCTGTTAGCCTTTTCCATCGTGGCAATGACAACTATAGTTCCAAAGATCAACAACGCTAGAATCTCATTCTTGAGTGTTGTATTCCTGAGTATTCTCGTACTGGTTGTTTATTCCATTTTGATGTCCATTTTCAGATTCAAATCTGGTGGATATCCATATCATTTATTGAACATCTGGTCTCCATAATTCCACCACTATTTTGAATCAGATCCAATAGAACACCATGGATTGTACGGACCAGATTGTTTATGAACCTGAATAAAAACTTTGATGAAATCAAAGAGAGGATTTCATTCCATCTTTTCAAGTCTTTCCAATATCTTGGACAATGTAGCATAAACTGCCTGTAATCTCTTCTTCACTAGATGCATTCTATCATTGACCTTTTTAATATCAATGTCACCGATCTCATTTACCATCAATTCATCAAATTTTTTTAATTTCTCATCTACTATCTTGATTCTTGCAAGCAACACCACTTGTGATTCATGTAGCAATTGTAGTTGATTTGACAATATTTCCAATGGCTCACCAATCAATGACTGCACCACAAGTTCCATTGGATGGATATCATTTACCACAACTTCTTGATCGTCGTTTTCTGGGTGGTGAAAATGGAATTCGTTCATTTAAAAAAGGATTTAATAATCAGAATATCAAAAAAATTTTACTATGTCGCTCAAACCACTTCAAACTGTGTTCATATGGTAAAAACACAACTTTTAACTTGTAAAATTAAATCAAATCTTCAAGTATACAGTAAAAAAACACACAAAAATTTCACAGTAAAAATTCAAAAAAAAAAAAAAAAAATTATTTTCCTAACAATATTACACAGTTTTTAACCACCATCAAACTTCAAAATGTCCACTCTCAAAGACTATTTGCAGCGTATGTTTTTTTATCTAATGGTATCTTTAATGGCTAATAACACCCTTTTTTTTTTAAGAGAAAGTTACAGTTTTAACCAATGAAGGTCAATGCTATATTGGAATACTAGAAGGTTATGATAATATGGCCAATCTTGTACTAACAAAAGTGCAAGAACGTGTAATCAGTCTAGAAGAGGCATTTGTAGATGATCTGGGCGCAATGATAATACGAGGAGATTCAGTTACTTGTGTTGGATTGGTTGATGAGAAGTTGGATAAAGAGATTGATTGGACAAAAGTCCGTGCTGCTCCTTTACCTGCTGCTATTAGACACTAAAATTGCATCAAATGATGGGTAGAGAACTAGGGTTAAAAAAGGACGAACGAGAGACAGAGCATTAGTTATAGAACTATAATTGAAAAAAAAAAAAAAACAGTTGCATTATATTTTACTTCACTTTCATTGTAATTTTACTCTATATGTAAATAAGTCTGTCAATCAATCGTATATCTTTGGATCGACATATTGCTTCTCTTCCCCAATGGCACAAGTTGTTGGAATCCCAAACTGTTTCATTTTAATTGCCAATTCTAACAAATAATCAATTGATTCATTGTATATCTTAGCCTTCCATACGTTTTCACCCCAAACAAACAATCCATGTCTTCTAACCAAAACTGCCACAGTATGTGGATACTCTTTAAATAGTTCATTCAAAGGATTTTCTAAATCTTGTTCATATGGTTTATTCTCAATAATTGGAATAACCAAAGTATCATAATTATCTAGATAGCCAGGCTTGTCTAGATGTGGGAACGCTTTGATCTGTTCAATATTAGATATTCTAAACTCTTTATCATACAACATTGAAACCATCACGGCATTCTGTGAATGTGTATGAATACAAGCTTTGGCAAAACTATGATTTGAATAAATTGTTTGGAAAATTGGAGCACATGCACTTAGTTTATATTTGGAGGGTCTAACCACCAAGTTCGATTTGGCATCCAGTACATATAAATCAGATGGCACCATACGTTCTTTTTGTACAGAAGATGGTGATACGTAAATAAGATCCTTTGAATCATCAATTATAGACATTCCTCCTCCTGTGCCAATGACCCAATCTTTGCTGAAAAAAAGCTTGCATAGTTCGCATATCACATTTGCTGGGTGTAGTGGATCGTCGCTTATGACGAGATGGTCGTTTGGATGAGACATTTCAATGTTGGATATATATTTTTTTGGTTTAATTTTTCAATATTAATTCACGTTTTTTGTTATGTATGTAGTGGACCAAAACATAATATATCAGCCTTGATATAAAACAAATTTAAAAAGACTCTTAAATCTACAACCCTGTATAAACCAAACATTACAAATCAATATTTACAAATTAATTAAACAACATCTAAAACCAAAACAAAAAGAATAAATTGTTTGAAATCAAGATGATTTTGTAAAAGTTCTAACTAATGAATCGCTTTGAACAAGTTCTGGTAAAGTTCCTCTTGTATTGATTCTTGAAAGTCCCGATGTCTTAATAGTATGCTGAGATGTAACTTTCTCCAGCTCTAAAATTGATTCAACATCACGACTTTCTTCTGCAAACATGCCTCTTGAAACACATTCTCTAACAATATCAATATCTCTTGGGTAAAACAATGTTTTCAATGTAGAATAAACAAATCTTGGAAGTAAATTAATGACAACACCAACAAAGAAAACGGCCCAAAACGCAGCACTTCCATAGATATGATTAGCAGAACCATACAGTTCACCTGATGAAACTGATGAAGACCAAACTCCACTCCAAAAAAACACAACAAGAGTTGATAAAACATTAATCAATAATGAAAACCAGTCCCATCTATATTGTCTTAACAAAATATAAATATTAACTGAAGTGACTGAAATATGAACAACAATAACACCAATCCAAAATCTATGATCTAAATTCAATCCATCAAAAGAATAAAATCTACCATAAATAATTAATAAAATTGGGAAAAAAAATGAAATCAAACTTTGATATAAACCATCAATCATATAATAAATAAATTTCCATTGTGACCATTCTTCTCTCAAGATACCAGATTTATAAAGTTGAGGAACTTTTAAACTAACAACATCATTAACATCTTGATCTAAAACTCCAAGACAAATAACTGGTAATGAGGTAAATGCTAAATTGAAAAACATAATATAAGTATAATCAAATAAATATGATCCATCAAAATTATTATAAATTCCATACCAATATAATGTAATTGTAAATGCAACATTTTTATAGAAAAAACTTGGTATCATTTCAGATAATCTTTTATAAGACCAACGTCCATGAACAAGAACCAATCTAGTTAAAAATCTAAATTGTCCAATTGCATAATCTGATGCCATTGATGCTTGTCTACCTTCCTCTCCAACAATCCCAACTCCAACATTTGCGGTTTGAATCATTGAAACATCATTTGCTCCATCACCAATCGCTAAAGTCATAACATCTAATGAATTTTTAACTAATTTAACAACTTGGGCTTTTTGAGCTGGAGAAACTCTGCAACATAAAACTGAACCACATTGTTTACATAGTAATAAAAATTTCAATTTGAGAGAATCATTTTCATAAATTTGATTTAGTGAATCTCCATCAATAATTATTGCATATGATTCATTTGGTAATGAATGATCTTTTTTGGCTTTTAATAAATCATCATTTGTACCTTTAATATTGAAAATTTGTAAATAATCAGTTAAAATTTGATCAATTGAATTTTCTCTTAAAGTTTCATTCGAAATTATTAATAATTCCATATCATTTCCTAATAAATTACATGAAAATCCAATATTAATTGCAGTTTCAACTTTATCACCAGTTAAAACCCAGATTTTGATTCCAGCTTTACGTAAAGTTTCGATTGATTCAGGTACACCATTTTGTAAACGATCTTCTACTGCAGTACCACCAACCAGAATTAAATTTGATTCAATTAATTCACAAGCTTTTTCAATTTCTAGATCACGATTTGTTAAAGTTGATGATGCTGCATTATAAATTTTTTCCCATTCATTATATTCATCAATTGATAAATCTTTATATGCAAGACATAAAGTTCTTAAACCTTCTGTAGCAAAAACTTCTAGATTTTTTGCAGTAGATTGAATTAAATCAAGAGTATTTTCTGCCGAATTTTTATTTAATCTTTCAAATATAACAGAATCTGCACCTTTTGTAATCAATTTTATTTCATCATTCAATCTAACAATAATACTCATTCTTTTTCTTGATGAGTTGAATTCCAGAATTTTTAGAGTTTCAAATTCAATGTCTTCATTATGAACTGATAAAACACCTCCAGATTTTGTTCTTTTTGTGAATGTAAAACCTAAATCACTTGCAACTTGAACCAAAGCTGCTTCATCTGGGGATTCTGCTTTAAATTCAAGATTTGTTGGATCTGTTGTCGAGTTTTCTGTTAACACAGTATGACAAATTGATAAATATAACATAAATCTTTCATTCAGCTCTGATTGTTTATTATGTACATCTTTAACATCTTGAACAAATTCTGAAGAAATAAAAGTTAAATTTTCAGGCTTAAAATAAGGATTTTCTGGTTTTTCATCTAATAATTTAATCATTAAATCTTTATCTTCTTGAATTTTAGTGAATTCTTGTTTTGCTTTAAGATCAACATCAATACCTTGTCTTTTATCAATCCCCATTTGAGCTTCAGTATAAGCCAACCCATAAATTTTACCGCCAATGGTACATTTTTTAAATTCCATAACATTTTGAGTTAATGTACCAGTCTTGTCACTAAATATATATTCAATTTGACCCAAATCATCAGAAATATTCCAAGATCTTGGTGTACATGGATAATCCAATTTTTCATCATACATTTTTATATCATTATGAATGAAAAATGCTTGAATAGTTTTAATGATTTCAACTGAAATATAAAGTGAAATTGGCACTAAAGCTTGTAATAAAATAAGTTGAACAAAAAAGTTAATGACACCATTCGCAGCAGGAGTTTTACCAAACCCGCCATATTCAAAATATCTAAATGATGTGTTTTTCTTTCTATAGAAGAGACCATTAACAACACCACTAACAAAACATACAATGAACAGAAATGCAAAATTAATGATGACTGAAATATTCAAATCTTGAGCAATACGTGATCTTTTGGAAGGGGTACGACCTGAATTCAACATAACTTTGGATTCATGACCTGTAAAAATAACAACTGCAATACACCATTTGGTATTTCTTAAAGTGGAACCTCTTAATAACATGTTATCCATTGACAGTGATTCTTTAATAGTTTCTGAATTCTCATTGAAAGTAATTGAACCTTCATATTTATACAGATTTAAACTTGGAGGTTCACTTTCAACTTGGAAATTTAATTCTGCAATTTTCCTTGAACTATTTAAATGTGAAGTATAAGAAACACCAACTCTTGGTTTTAAATTAGTTTCACCATCTAAATTTTTAGTTTCCACAAAACATCTGTTACCATCATCATCTGAAGTTGACAAGACAATGACATCTGCTGGGATTTCTTCATTGTTATGAATACGAATAACATCACCAACTTTCAGATTTTTCCAGACATCTCTGATAAATTCAGGATGATTAGGGAGTTCTAAAGAACCACGGTTTAAATCTTTTGAAGGTCTCGAAATATCCATTGACGGACGAGTCGAGTTGTACAATTCAATTGATTCTCTTGCATGTTGAGTACGTTCCACAATATCACTTTTCTTATGAAAAAGTTTAGAGAAAAATTTCACCATATTAACAAAAATTTCAGAATTAAAATCATTAAACTTTGACCTTATTGAACGACCAGTATCATCAACATTATGATTAGTGACGCCTTTTAATATGGAAACAGTGGTGTTATTCAACTCTAAATCACTGATAGTTCTCCGTGAATCTTCAAATGCATCTTTAACACCAGTGACAATGACAATGACAATCAATGGGACTGCTGCTAGAGCTGGTTGGGCAACACCAAAGATTTGGAAAGCACCTAAGATGATCAAAAAAAGAAAGTATGAAAGCGCAAGGTTGCGGAATTGAAGCAGCAGGTTCTTGGGTATGAAACTGAAAGGAGTGTACTTGGTAGTTCTAATTTCATTCTTATCAAACTGTTGCAAAGGTTTGTGAGTTTTTGGGTCGAGCAGTTCTGGAGGAAGTGGCAGGTTGAAGAAGATAGTCCGCTTCTGAGGCAGCGGTTTTTTCTTCTTGAAGAAGTTGAAGCTGAGCATTGTTTTCCTTCTTCTGTCTTGTTGTTTCTTCCTTCTTCTTTCTTTCTTTCTTTTAATTCTGTAATTTGTTTACTAATTTTTTTTTTTTTATCTTCATTTTTTTTTACAACCGAGGAATTTTTAGTAGGGAAAGAGAAAAGAAGAGAAATTATTGGAATTTCAGTGCTCCAAAAGACACTTTTTGATTGTATAAGTGTTGCAGATGTATTTGCATTATAGCTCAGATGAAGGATAGTTTTTTTCCAGCAAGTTTTTAGCAATTTTTCAGGGGTTTTATTTACACGAACTAACAATTGTGTCACTTTCAGTATGGGAATTATACTACACTCATGTTGGTAATTCTAATGGATATCTATATTACATATATATGACAACTTTTTTGAAAAAAACTGGTGTACCTTAGTAAATACTCTGGTATTTACAGTGTTATTTCCAACTTCTCAACACCAATATTGCAGAAGTTTGAGCCATCACAATGCTGGAATAAATATTTTTATTCATCTCTTTCCTAACAATGGAACCAAGTTCTCCTTCTCCATCATCTCCTTCAACAACACACGCACTTTTCCCACAACGTCGTCTTCCAATGCACTTCTCTCTCCAGGACCAGGTTTACTCAAAACATAAGCTGCCACTAATTCTTTGGATTTGTCTATTGGTCTATCTATTCCAATAGCCAGTCTGTAGTAGTCGTCCATACCCTTTCTTTTCAAAGAACCCAGTCCATTATGGCCTCTGAGCGACGAGTTTGGGGCTCGTAGCTGGATGGTCCCAACTGGCAACGAAAGCTCGTCATGAAGCACCACTATCGTCTCATTCTCACTCGCATTCAGGTTCTTCATCGCTGGCAGCAGTGCATCGCAGTTGAGATTCATGAAAGTGTCCACTGGCTTGATATAAGTGATTGGGTTGCCGTCCAGCGTGCTTTCTGCTATAGCATGTTTCTTCACAGTCTTGAAACTGCTGCTGCTTCCTCCAGCCAAAATGTTCAGCATGTCGACACCAACGTTGTGTCTTGTGCCCCTGTATTTGGACTCCGGGTTTCCCACTGCCAGCACTCTCAAAGCTCTTCTGAACATCTTCTCTTCTGTCTCTCTTCGTTCTTCGCTGGTTATGATTTACACTTTTATGTACTACAAAATATTTTTTTTCTAGCATTTTATTCCAACATTAATGTAATTCATAATTTCGTTTCATTTCATAGCACATTCCCAGCAAGCCGTCCAGCACTTTCAGTACCATATAATCAAAGCATTCATATCCAAATGACTCATTCAATAACTTTTTTCAAATCCTCCAAAGCTTCATCAATCACTTTGGCACTTTTACTCAATTCACTCATCTTGAACTCCAAATAAACCTGTTTATTCCCGATCCATTCCTCTGCATCGTTCACTCTGTCTGTTAGTTTTTTTCTTTTTTTAATCACCCATCCCCATAAATAAATCCAATCTCTAGATCAGTATGAAGAAAATCAATTGAAACAAATTTCAACTCACCGTTGTGATACTTTCTCTCTATCAAATAAATACGCAGCTTCTTGCCAGTCAACTAGTTTCTTAGAATTCAAAGTTAACTGATTAGTACAGTCTTCCATGGCAGCAGAATACTGTTCAAACGCGTCTTGTGTCAATTTCAACATTGTATTCCATTCAAATCCATCAATATTGGTCTCTTTTGGATCAAGATTTGCATTGGAAGCTGCTGTGGCAATTGATTGTAATGACGAAGTTAATTCGGCTGTGAATGCTGACAATTTGGATTCGAATTCAGACATCTTTTGTTTGTTATGATGATTTAATTTTTTTAAAATCACTTTATGTATGTAAGTCAAAATTTATTTCTTTTAAACATATGTATGGTAATAAACGTGAAATAATTACATATGGCTACAAAACTAGCTAAACTTGCCGGAAAACACACAAAACACGTCCATTCTGTACGCAACAGCGATGAAGTCCACATCAAGTCATCAACACCGTTCATATCAGCAATTAAAAGAATTTCCAAAATGTTGAATCAATTGAAAAAAATTAATAATAAAAGAACCTATATCAAGATAGTTGGTGTTGGTAAAGCTATTGAGAAAACCGGTAATATTGCAATACATTTCCAATTAGATGGACATCGAGTAGAGATTTTCACAAGATCATTAATGGTGTTAGATGAATTTACTGAAAAAGATGAAGAAAATGGGAATGCTGATAAAAGCACCTTTCAAAAACGTCCTGTTAGTGCATTAGAAGCTCATATATATAAACTATAGCCCAAGTTCCTCCCTCCCCCCATAATCATATCATCATAGATTCAATTTTTGATTGCATTTTTCTTTAATATATAATAGTTCATCATATTCATTCTTCATTTTTTTTTGTAATGGTTCAACTTTTGGAAGTAGTTTATTGGCAACTCTTAAAGCTTCCTCATAATTCCTCTCGTAATAAAGTTGCTGTACAAGTCTTTCTGCTTGAATTCGTTGTGGTTTAATATTAATATCAATTTCTTCAATATCAATAGTTTTCAACCAATCATGTTCGTTGATTAAAGCTCCCTTAGCTTGGAACTGTGATAGTTGTGCTTGATACTCCTCTTCTGATTGCCCACTACGTGTTTTAGTTTTACCTGATCCTTTAGAAACAACAACTTCTCCATTTTCATGAGTTTCAACTGGCATTTTAGTGAATTTGAATCCTGAATATAATGAAGTGTAGTTTTTGGGATACGATAATTTCACCAGTGTTTTGTTTACACTTGCTAATCTATTTGATTGTACAAGTTGTGTTCTCACAGAAATAGCCAAAGAGATCGATGTTTTGCTCATTAATATTAAAAAGTGAAAAGTAAATTATTTAATTCAAATTTATTTTAGTTGATACATAAAACCAACATTGTCGATGGGTACTGCTACTTTTCCTATAAAAATGCTCTTATAATAAATAATTTTACATCCAATTCAATCTTCCCACTACATACTCTCTAAAATAATGTTATCTAAATCAAGGGAAAGACCAAAAACGAACATCACAACTCAATAGTCACACCAGGCTCAAAATAACATTCCTCACAGTCTTCCTCTTCAACCCCATTCTCACTAACCAGCACAGCGAAATCCAACTTATCAACCAGCGAAACCATTGGTGCATGCCATGTCCCTTGTCCATAACTCACAGCTTGGTCTCCTTTACAAATAAATGCTTCGATTGAATCAATTGATGGCATCCCTTCAGAATCATTTAGTGCACAGATGACAACATACGAATCGATTTCTTTGTCACTCCCCATTGGAATAAACATCTGTGTGCTGTATGGATGACGTTCAATCACTTTAGATGTGTATTTATACCCTGCAAATGAACCAGGAATTTCATCAGTTTCTGGTTCTTTAGAAAGTAAATGTAAAGGTGGTGAACATCTGAAAATGTTCCAATTAATGGTAGCTTCCACTCCAGAAGGTCTGGCTGCATTTATCACTGGTGCTAATTTATGTAGTTTCACAGCAGTTCCATAATTTGCACTTGATGAATTGTTGGAGTTGTTTGCCAGCTGTTTTGAAGCGGAAAGAATTGACCCGAATTTAGCAAAACCTTCTGGTGTTAAAGGTGTTGCTTTCACCACTTTGTCTGTCTTGTAAGTCTTTAAAACTGGCATTTTCTTCTGTCTTCTTCTCAATATAAATAAATTCAGATAAAAAGAATCAACAAAGTTTCAATCACAAGAGCAGAATATTTATGTAACCACTGAAAGAATTGAAGCAAATGTGGTTCCAGAAGAAGATCACTCTCAAAGCACGCGCCCGTGGATGCTACTTGATCACAGAAGAAGTCTTATCGCAACTTCCAGAGTTACAAAATGTGAAAATCGGTCTTGTCCATCTTTTCTTACAACACACTTCAGCAGCCATTTCTCTCAATGAGAATTGGGATTCTGATGTTAGAGATGATTTGACAACCATTTTAAACAAAGTTGTTCCTGATGATCCACATGCAACACTTTACAAACACTCAGCTGCTGGTGAAGGGAAGGACGATATGGCTGGCCATGCAAAATCGTCTTTAGTTGGTTGCTCATTGACTATACCTGTTTCCAATGGACGTTTACAAACAGGAACATGGCAAGGAATATACCTACTAGAGTTCAGGGACTACAAACACTCTCGTAACATTGTGGTTACCATCAATGGAGAGTAACTTTAGTACATAATTTTTTTCTTTAACATATTTATTCATTTATTATCATATCATATCATATCATATCTCATCATATTCTTCTTCTTCAGCTTGAAAAAATTTAGCAAGTTGTAGTACACTGTACACCACCATTGCTCCTCCAACTAAACTAATCACTGTTTGAGTAACTGTACTAGTGTGAATATGTAGCAAGATTAAATTCAGTGCAATGCCAGAAATCACTAGGAAAATCGTGCTAAAGTTCCCCAAATCAACGATCCTGCTAGCATTCACACTCATGAAATCATCATCACTCCATTTATTGCAAATAATCTGTGGAAATGGTGCTGCTGTAAAGAATAAAACTAATGAATTGTTAGTAAAAGTCTTCAAACACCTTGGGAAATTGAAGCAAAAAAAAAAAAAAAAAAGCACATACTTGGACCAAAGAGACTCCATTTTTTGTGCAACAGTGCATTCACTGTCCCCAGCAACATTCCTACAGCCAACAACCCGCTGCAAACAACCACTTTCTTAGGTAAACTCATTGCGGATCTCTTCAATCTCGATTTAACATCTTTTTAATAAAGAGAAAGAAAAAATTGAAAACAAATTTCAGTGGCAAATAAAATATTAAATATCAACAATCCACCAACTTCACTTCTACTCTCAACTCAGTCTAAATCTTTGATCCAAATGGTACGTCAATTCTGCTCACACTTCAATTCAAAATCATCTCAACTAACATTTCAAAACAGTTCAGAAACAACTACGACGGAGACACAGTCACTTACTCACCAACCGGTAGAATTTTCCAAGTGGAATACGCACTCGAGGCAATCAAACAAGGTAGTGCCGTTGTCGCACTAACAAACAACAAGTATGCAGTGCTAGTTGCTCTCAAACGTAATGCCGAAGAACTAGGTTCATATCAAAAGAAAATCATCAAAGTTGATGATCATTTAGGTGTTGGACTTGCAGGTTTGGCACCAGATGCTCGTGTTTTATCCAATTTCTTACGTGAACAAGCAATGTCTCAACAGATGATCTTTGATAGACCTCTAAGTGTTGAGAAAGCCGCTATGTTGTTGGCTGATAAAGCTCAAAAAAATACTCAAAGTTATGGGGGTAGACCTTATGGTGTTGGTTTATTGGTTATTGGGTACGATTCTACTGGAGCACATCTGTATGAATTTCAACCTTCTGGTTCATCATTAGAATATTTTGGTGCAGCAATTGGTGCAAGATCTCAAGCTGGTAAAACCTATTTAGAAAGAAATTTAGAAGTTTTTAATTCAAGTGAAACTTCTTTGGAAGATTTGATTGTTCATGGATTGACTGCGTTAAGAGATACATTGCCTCAAGATAAAGAATTGAATAGTAAAAACACATCCGTTGCTGTTGTTGGTGAAAATGTGGAGTTTACTCAATATGATGACGATGATGTGCAACAATGGTTGGATAAATTAGATTCTGTGGGAAATAAACGTGATGATGATGTTAAAGATGAAGATGAAGATGTTCAAGATGCTCCAGTGGAAGGCGGTGATGATGCTCCAGCTCCTGAAGATGTTATGGAAACTGACTAAAATTTCGTCTAATAATGTTATAAATGAAGAACTGTCTCTTTGGAAAAAAACTTTAAGTGTGCACTGTAGAATTATTGATTATAGTATTATAAATTGAATTTGTTGATACTTTGCCATGATAACTCTAATTCAATACATTTGAGTATAACTGCTAGAGTTGTAAGATGTCTTGCTTTTGGAGGTTTGAAATAAATAACTTCAAAGATTCCTAATGTTCTTAGTGGCTAGCTACGTCACAAATAGCAATGCTATATAAACTAAAGTAATCATGACTACTTTTTAGACAATTGAAGATATTCGAAGACCTCTTTCCATGATATCTCGATTATTTTGAAATTTTCTCATTTACAACTCACTTATGAACCCTGAACACAGAATTAGAGTCAACTTGGTTGTTATTAGATTTAACTACCTTTCAATTGTTCTTAAGGCCCACCCTATTTTAACATCAAGACTCAAGACGTAGTAAACCTCAAAACAACATTTATAAAAAACTTGTTATCAAATATTTGTATCTGGATTCTGGATTCTGTACCCTTCTGCATTACCGTTGTGTCAGGTTTTAGCCGATAATTTAGATGTACAATTAATGTACATCCATAAATCATGAATCATCTTCTTATAATGAACCACAATAAAACATAATTCAGAATTTAAGTAACAAGTGTCTTTATACAATCCAAATAGTCTAAAAGTTATTTTTCTTTAGCTTTTTGGTTTTTTGCCTTACAATACTAACTAATATCACTCTTCATAAAAGCGAGACTCACAGTAATCATCTATCAACTGTCTCCAGTCTCAACTCTCAAGTTTTACCAGTGTTTCTCCCAATAATTGCTTTTATGAAAAGCAATCATAACTTGATTATTACTGGTCTCATTAATAATTGTTATTATACATGAACCATTTCATTTTTTAATGTTCGACTTTCTTTTGATGAAACACAATGACACGATTCACTTGATTACATCTGTCTTAATCATAGCTTTGATTGTTTTGAAATCATTAGTTCAGGTACTTCATTTTGGATGAATTTTAAAACTACTTGGGTTGTTTAATCAAATTACTTGTAATCGTTTAAATTTATTTCAATCTTCCATGATTTATCTTGGATTAAGAGAAAATGAGACTATTCGCAAACACAAGAAATCTTCAATTAAGTTTAATTGTGATGATTTAATGATTTTATAGTTATAAAGATATTTTAAATCTGAACCTACATTTACATTATCAAACTGTATAGTCTTTTATGGTATCATTACTTATAATATTCACAACCACTTCTTTTTACTAAAAAAATAGTTTCATTACCTATTACGAGCTAATACCCACACAATTATTATATTGGACATCACATTATTTGAGGAACTAGTACAAATAATCAACCACCTATAGCAGAAAATATTTACTATTCATCACTAATCAGATTTTTTTTTGTTACTTGATTTCTAGTATATTTCAAGATCCAACTTCCTTAATTATTTGATAAGTAAATTTTCGAAATACCCTTACTGATTTAAGAATCAAGTCGGATCAAGATAATTTTAAACTTTTAAACCCTGTAAATCTCGAATATTTTTTAGTTGATAAAATATGATGCCAAATATTTAATTCAAATCCCGGTAGATCAGGAAATATTGTAGTCTGCGACTCGTGAATCGTGAACAGAGAGCATGCTTCACGCACCTTCAATTAACTTTTAGTTCTAATTAAACCTCAAGAGTCAAGGCTCAGGCCCTCGATATCGTAGAATAACGGATATAAAAGTCCTCCAGCAAGCATATAATCTAAAAACACATTTTTTTGGTGATTGAAGAAGAAATATTTGCGCATTACAAGTACTTACAACTACAAATTTTAAATTTTAAAGTCTTTAACTTTCCACGATGGGAAGACGTTGCTTGTAACTTTGACTCTTGAGTCTTGACTGGTGTTGCTGCCTGCTGATAGTTAATAGTTAACAGGACAAGAAATAAGATGATTACAATTTGCTACTGGAAAAACTGTATAAATTCCACTTCTTTTGCTGATTTCTTCTACCAAAATTACATAGTTTATAGTACATAGTTTATAAAGACTTAGACACAGTTTGACACATAATTATAACCATGACAGTTGCTACCACACTTGATGCAGTTTCCAAGATGGACATGGGAGGAGGATCTGCCTCTTCTGGTCCAGCATGCAAGATCTCAGTGAGTCAATTAACCTCTATCAAGCTGTTTATTGCGCAATGCGCACTTTTATTTTGTCCAAATTCTAACCTATTATCCAGATGTTGTGGAATTGGTACACCATCGACTCTTGTTTCATTGCTAGAACATGGCATGTCAGAACGAAGGGACAATTTGCAGGGTCTTGTATCGGTTGTTTCTTCTTAGTTATGGCAGCACAATGGTTGCATCGTGTTGCTAGAGAGTACGACGCTGCTATTGCCAAAAGACGTTTGGCACAATTATCAAGCAGTGCAAGTCTCGAAAATGGGTCCAGTAGTTCTTTGGCTAAAGACTCTGTTGGTGAAACAACTACAGAAACGGTTGCTTCCAACACCAGTGTTTTCCAACCAATCTTGTTTGCGTTATCACATTTGTGGATGCTTGATAACAAATCTACCACTTCTGGTGTCTACCCATCTTTTTTTGAACATGTTTTAAGAGCTGTGATTTTTACTTTACAGTGGGGTTTATCCTATATTATCATGTTGTTATTCATGTACTACAATGGTTATATCATTATATCCTGTATTCTTGGAGCGTTCTTTGGAAGACTTATTTTCAATTATGAACCAATTACCTGTGCCACCAGAGGTGAAAGTGAACTCAACGATAAAAAATGTTGTATGTAGAATCACCGCTAGTTTGTTTTGTTATAGTTAATTTTTAAACCTCAATAAATCTTTGTCCCGCGTTTGTAATTGAAGTTTTTTTTTGTGTCAAGTCCTAGTAAGGAATTCCAAATTTTCTCTACAAATCTTTGATAATTAATAAAAAAGTGAATTTTGAAAGTGAGTTAGTCCATTTCTCTGAATTGATATTTTCGATTGATTTTAACTTCTTGTTAGTGAACACGAGTAGTGACTCGTGAGCACTAAACATTATGTAGTTTCGTTGATTGGTTTTAGCTTCAGGGTAACATTGATATCACCGAAGAGGGTTGAAACCTGAAACTTAAAAACATTCAAGAAAATAAACTCTTCAAGGATCAATCTAGTTCCATTTTCTAGTGAAATGTGTTAACTTTAATCAAATAAGCAGAACAAGTGAACGTGGTTTTTGCTAACAACTTTTCATCCCCAAGCTGCAACGAAGCTTACAATTTGTTGTTTCAAATAAGATAAATATCTTGCTAGTATTTGTACAACATCAACAATTCATTGTCAATTTCCTGCTGAAATATTATTTCTCTAACCTGATACCCATTTGATACAAATATCTTTTTTTTTTGGCAGCATTCTTAAAAAGCATCTAATATCAGTTCCTGAGTCTGTAACAGAAGCAGCATCTCTAGTAACTCCATAAAAACCACAATTTGGTGAAATAATGATTTTAGTTGGGAAATGGGATTGATCTGTTTCATTCGACGATAGAGTAAAAATCTGATTGTCTTTACAAACCTGATACATCATATCTTTAAAATTTGCTTAGAATAATGTTACTGTTGTTTTGTAATTGCGTAGCTCAATACCGGCGTTGCAAAATTTATATTATTCATTAAATGCAGTTGAGTCAGTCATATAGATTTCAATCTTTATGACTTTTGTATAAAGATTAGCTTCTAGATTCATAAAATGTTAAAATCTGAGTACCAAAGTTCGGGTAATGTTGATATTGGAAAATAGTAAAATTAAATATTGTTGACAATATTTTAACCACGAGACTAACTCATTTCAGCTCGCCATTCAGAATAATGATTTCAAAGATTGGAGTTTTACTAAACTACACTAGTTGATTTGATAGTATCTAGAATAAATTTGTATTAAACTATTGAAAATAATAATTAAAAAGACGATCCATGATAGTATTTTGGATTATAATATAAAAAAGTCAAGAGTCTCTAAGAATAATGGAAGAATGAAAACATCACCATCTAATTGGCTAGTAAACTGTTTAGTACAATGGTTGACCTTTTAAGTAGTGGATCCAGTGCCATGCTTCTGGTTCAGCAACAGCTTCGGCTTCAGCTTCAGCTTCACGTTTGTACAAAGGTTGACCTTTTAAGTAACGAACCCAGTGCCATGCGGCAGCGTTAGCATCAGCTTCACGTTTGTAAAGAGGTTGACCCTTTAAGTAACGAACCCAATGCCATGCAGCTGGGTCAGCTTCAGCATCTGGTTCAGCAAAAGCTTCAGCTTCAGCTTCACGTTTGTAAAGAGGTTGACCTTTTAAGTAATGAACCCAGTGCCATGCGGCAGCTTCAGCAGATGCATCTCTTTTTTCTAATTTAGCTGCTAATTCAGCATCAACAATAGTAGTGTTAATCAAAAAGACAGCATCATCTAACATGATTGGAGCAATACCAACACGATCACCAACTGGGATAGCAGCAATGATAGCATCATCTGAGAATGGGAATTCAACACCATCGGAAGTACCAATAGTACCAGTTTCAACTTCTTCAGTGACATTGACTGGAGCAGCAGTAGCAGTTAAAGCTAAAAAGATGGAAGCAAGAATAGTAGTGGAAAATCTCATTTTTGAATGATTGTAATGATTATAATCTGATTGTTTGTTTGGTGATGAGAAGAGAACAAAATTTGGTTTGGAAACTGGAAAGATCAATGGCCTTTTATCTTATTTCTTCTGTTTCATCTATAGTTATAAACCACATTGGATCACTAATTGAGTAATATCTTGAAACACCGCTTAATTAAAGTCAGTGTAAAGTTTGATCTCTTTGGAATCCAAATTTGGTAATTCTTTAACTCTTTTAACTATGAAAAAACCAAAATCACTAACAAAATCCAAAATTCAAATGCAATCCTCATCTTCTACATGCATCTCATGCAAATAATTACTTCTAATAAAGTAATAATTGTCTGTATAGTATTTACTTTTCAATGATCATCAAAAAAAAAGAAAATTCTAAACAACGATGATTGGCAAAATCAACAAAATCTGTTTCAAATTAAATTGTGACAACTTGAGTTTCTTCCGCTAAACAGATGTTTGTGTGATTCTTTCGTACTATTATGCTGATCAATTTTATCTTTGCCCGTGTTCAATATCGAGTGGTAAGTTTGTTTGTTTTTTTAAAAAAAAAACTATAAAAAAAAAATTATTAAGCTTCAAGATCTAAACCCAATTGAACTTTTAATTATCCACAATTCACAGGTGATTTTTATTGTCATTGGATCTTGGATAATTTTTTTTTTTTTTTTTGAGGCCATGATGATTGGAATTTTGAATCCTCATTAGTTTAGTTCTCTACTGCAACAAACCAGATGAAAAACGTTCCTTGGAAGTCTAATTGAGTAATTGTTGAAGATAAAGTTATTGATCATTTTTTCAAGTCATTGATTGAAAACGTTTTAAGGCCAAACAACTTTCAAACTCCACAGTATTAATCCTTTAATTTTGTGAGCTGATTGTTGGAAAACAAATTCAAGAATTTTGATCAAAATTGTATGGAAAATTCACATATCAAGTTCAATTATGAGAAGAGCATCGTAAAAAATCCTGGATATCCATCTATCTCAACTCAAATTTGTACATTGGTATCATTGAAGAAAATTGGTTTCAACAACTTTGACCCAAGTTTCAATTAAACAATTATCACTCTCGAACTGGGATTTTAAGTGACTTCATCAAAACATATGAGCTCAATAAGTTTTACTTAAATTTCCACAGACACCCAATTCATGGACATTGGATATTAATTCTTGGAGCTGAATCATTTTTTCACCATTCAAACACCGAACGGGGATACCTAACAACTCAATCATTAGTTATGGAATTGTTTCAATCAGATAATTAGGTATTAGTCCCCAAATTCAAAGCACTCACAACACCAGAGTATCTCTGATACTCCTGATCTGACAACAAATCACCATGGGTCTGTGATCAAGAAATCAAAACACACCAAAGTTCTGTCTCCTCCAATTCCTAACCAATTCCCTACCAAAAATCAACTTGCTGTTATCCAACATTACCAGACACTTAATTTGTATCATCACACCATCCTAATAACATCGTCACTCAAATCCCTATCAATCTTTCCAGTTTCTTCAATTTCCTAAATTCTAAATTCTTCAAATCCCAAATTTGCTCAATTTAAAAATTCAAAATCTATAAAAACTGTAGCAAAATTCAGCAAAATTGATCTTCAACAAAAATTGTAAAGAAATTTAAAGACAGAAAAGAAAAAATGAACCACATGAAAATGGACCATTCAGCTATGGACCACACAATGCCAGGTCATGGAGACATGCCAGACCATGAAATGCCACAACAATGTAACATGAACATGCTTTTCACTTGGTCATACACTAATATGTGTCTTGTTTTCCCCTGGTGGCATATCTCTCAAATTTCAGGATTAGTTATAAGTATGATTGCTGTGGTGTTAATTTGTGTTGGTTATGAATATTTGAAATATAAAATTAAGAAATGGGAGTACCTAAGTTCCAAAATTAGAGTTGGTGAAGATGAAACAGGTAAAGATAATAAAAGATTAATCAAAGCAATTAGTTATGGATTATTGGTTGGTTATTCATATATGATCATGCTTGTTTTTATGAGTTATAATGGATGGATTATGGGTAGTGTGGTTTTAGGTGCTGCTTTAGGGAATTATCTCTATGGAGGTGAGATTAGGGATTCAATGGCATGTCATTAGATTAGTTTATTAACAATGTAATGAGATTGTATAGCAAATAATGATAATGATAAATTATTAGATTGATTTTTTATCAACTTTCCTACAGGCTACAAGTTACCAAATAAAATAATTAAAATTTATTTTTTATATCAAATTAAATAATCCATACTTAAACGTTATCATCATAATTTCATCTCTCCCAATGTGAAAAGAAAGTAAATTAGATAGCAACAGATTTTCTGAAGTTAGCACCAGCGTAAACAGCTTTGTCACCTAATTCTTGTTCAATTCTTAAGATTTGGTTCAATTTAGCTAATCTTTCAGATCTTGCTGGAGCACCAGTTTTAATTTGACCAGCTCTTAAACCAACAGATAAGTCAGCAATAAAAGTATCTTCAGTTTCACCAGATCTGTGGGAAACCATAACACCCCAACCGGCTTTGTAGGAGTCGTTGGCAGCTTTAATAGATTCAGATAAGGTACCGATTTGGTTAACTTTTAACAATAAAGCATTAGCAGCTTTCTTTTCAATAGCAGTAGCAATTCTAGTTGGGTTAGTGACAGTTAAATCATCACCAACAATTTGAATATCAACTTTAGTCAAGAAATGAACCCAAGCATCCCAGTCATCTTCAGCAAATGGATCTTCAATAGAAACAATTGGGTATTCTTTCATTAATGAAGCATATAATTCAGCTAATTGTTCACCAGTTAACCATTTTGATTTATCAGAGTTTGGATTTTTGAAATCTAAATCATATTTACCATCTTTGTAGAATTCAGAAGAAGCAACATCTAAAGCAATAGAGATTTTTCCAGTGTAACCTGCTTTTTCGATAGAATCAACAATTAAGTCAAGAGCTTCTTTTGGAGTAGAAATATCTGGAGCAACACCACCTTCATCACCAACGTTACCAGCGGATTGACCGTATCTTTGTTTAGTTAAAGATTTCAAAGTGTGGTAAACTTCTGAACCAATTCTTAAAGCTTCAGCAAAAGTTGGAGCACCAGTTGGAACAATCATGAATTCCTGGAAAGCTAAAGCACCACCAGCATGAGAACCACCGTTCAAAACGTTTTGGAATGGGACTGGTAAAACATATGGTTTTGGAGTTTTAGATAAATCAGATAAATGTTGGTATAATGGAACACCTTTTTCAGCAGCAGCAGCATTGGCAGTAGCTAAAGAAACACCTAAAATGGCATTGGCACCTAATTTAGCTTTGTTTGGGGTACCATCTAAATCAATTAAGAATTTATCAACAGCTTCTTGATCTTTAACATCCAAGTTTGCTTTAATTAAAGCTGGAGCAATAATTTCATTAACGTTGGCAACAGCTTTTAAGACACCTTTACCTAACCATTTTGATTTATCACCGTCTCTTAATTCTAAAGCTTCATGGACACCAGTTGAAGCACCAGATGGGACAATTGATCTGAAAGTACCTTTTTCAGTAGTTAATTCAACTTCAACAGTTGGGTTACCACGAGAGTCGTAGACGTATCTAGCAAAAACTTTTGAGATAGCCATTGTAAGTATGTGTGTTGTTGTAAGTAATGGGTAGTGTTAATTGATTGTGTTACAAAGAACTACTTGAAGTAGAAATAAGAGAGAAGGAGAGAAAACAGCAAAAGTGCAGATTTATATGTTTTGAAAAGCTCTCGACATCTGCCATCTGGTGACCCGGTAGGGTTGACGTTTGGTGGTGAATTTTTGGCTTTTTTGGCAGAGAAAAAAAAACTGGCAGTTGTGTGCACTGTGTGTCAATTAATTCTATTGAAATTGTGTCGTGGGATGTTCTTTTAAACTTAAAGCCGATCTTCAAAGTTGTGTATAAATTTAGTTACGTATTCACAACACATACTGAAATTGTGTGGTTTGAAGCTTGAAGCTTGAAGGTTATTCAGGATTTAGAGAGTTGAAGACACATTGGAAGTGTGCGAACCATTTTGATAATTTTACATCAGAAGGTGTTCAAAAGTTCAAAACACTGACCGTGCTTTGTCAGAGATGAGCTGCTGAATTTTGAGAGAATCAATCCAGTAATAATAGCCTTTATTTCATGAATTAACTTCAACTTAACTGTGCTCGCTGAGGATTTTTTGGTGTTGCACTTTGAAGTTTGGTTCAAGAATCAATTAGCTTTCCGGAGCAGTTCGTGAGAGTTCAAAGTCTCGTTTTTATGAATCCTGGGGGAAATCGTGTAAACTTTAATGAATTTTTGAATTGTGGAAAATTGGTTGCATTTGTGTAAATGTGCCAGAGATTCAAGATTCAAACAACTTTACATATTTCGTCCCAGCTTTGATCTTTAATACTTAATAATTGTTACTATTACTCCTCAATCAATGAAAATTACTGATAAAGTTTAAAACACCAATTGCGAGCTGGTGACTCAAATTTGGAATACAGAGTAATTTCGTTCTATCAAATTATAAATTGGTGTTCGGGTTGGGTTTTTTAATCTCGATTCTCTAGACAATGAAATAACTAAATTCAATCAAAATCAACCATATTGCAAACCAGTAAGTTTTGAATGGTCTGGTGTGTTTTACACGTCTAGCTTGTTTTGCATCTCAACTAACGTTGAAACAACAAATTTGAATAGCTACTAGGATATAAATTAAATATATGTATCGTAATTATAAAGTTGTGGCGCATTTCTAAAATCTATAATTACTGCTGCGTTCTAGTTAAAATAATCTAAAATCTAAGATCAACTTATTCTATTAGCCACATATATTATTATTTAGTTATTTGTCTTATAGACAGTTAGACTTATTACTGATTCCTGAACCCGCCACTTTGAAATATAATATTGACGCGTTATACGCATGTAATTATAGCTAAATTAAGTACACGAGTATCCCCAGTACTAAGAAAAACTTTTTTTTCATTTGATATAATTAATGTATGCTTCATTGGAACTAACCCAAACGTATGGCTATTAAATCTACTATAACAATACAATTGACTCAGTTATATTATAAATTAAACTCAACAATATAATATCTATTATTCTCTATATATCAATTGATCTATTCTAAATTTTTATAACTATTACTACGATACACTGCAAGTGATATACAAATAATAAGGTTGATCACCATCACTATCAAACTTGGATTGTATGATCCAACAAGAGAGTTTTTATACTGGTAGATAATCTTACCAAACAAATCTTCTGGAATCAAATCACGATCTTTCAAATATTTGGTATTTTCTCTTAACTTATCAAAAATTTCTTGTTTATTACCAACGTTTTGTAAAACTTCATTTAATCTCTGCAATAATCCATTTTCATAAATAGATAATGAAATACCAACACCTAAAACTTGACCAACTGCTCTAAACAAATAATTCATACCTGTAGCAGTAGCTTGACCTTCCTTACCAACAATTGCCACTGCTGTAATTAACAATGAAACTAAAAAAATACCATGTCCAAAACCAATGGTTGACATACCACCACTGATTAAAATCCTCCATCCTAAAGATTCACTATATGGTTTAAATTTTGCAATTGTTAAATAAACAGCAACAAATCCAATACTTTGAAGCACAGCTCCAAAGACAGTGATCCAAAATGATATTTTGATAACTGGATATTTACTATGTTTCAACCACCAACCAGCACTTAATGAACCAATGCTAACAAATATAACACTAAAAATCAAATAAAAACCAGACATTTCAGTAGTTTGATTTTGAACAATTTGTAAATATAATGGTAACGAAAAAATAACACTTGATGTTATGAAAGTACCAACAAAACTTGTTACACCACATAACCCTAAAACACCTTTAATCAAATGGATTGGAACAATATGTTCTTTGGCCACATATTTTTCAATTAAAATAAAACTAACCAATGAAATTGCAAAACTTCCACTTAAAATCATTTTATTCAAATTTGTTGATAAAATCAACAAGAAAAATGTAATACTTAAAACTAAAGTCAAACTTCCACCATAGTCTATTCTACTTAAACTTTCTTTACTTAAAACTTTCTTATGACCTAAATTGATGAATCTGACGTTCAACATCATTACAAACATCACTGCAGGAACTTGAGCACCAAAAATCCATCTCCATCCAATAGTATTCAATAATAATGCACCTAATGGACCACCAAGCATTTGACCAGCTGCAAAATTAACATTAGCATATCCTTGATATAATCCTCTTTCTTCTAAAGTAACAACATCACTAACAATGATACTACTCATTGCACCCAATCCACCACCACCAATACCACTAATTGCTCTTGAAATGGCAAACTCTTTAACATTTCTACTGAAAACACTTAATAAACAACCAAATCCGAAAAAAAATTGTGCAATTAATAAAGCATATTTTCTACCAATTATATCACTAATTTTACCATATAAAGGTTGAAATGCAGTGTTTGTTAACAAATAAGACGTTGCAATCCAGGATTTGTATTGTTCTTGACTAAAATCAGCAGCAATACTTGACATGATATTTGCAACAACAGTTCCATCTAAAGCTGCAAGAAATGAACCGGCCCATACTGAAAGCAAGATTTGATGCAGTTTATAGGTTTGTTGTGTTGCTGTTTGTTGTATTAGAGGTGTGGCCGATGTGGGTTTGTTCATTAGTTAGATTTGTGGACTCAATTTCGAAGTTTTAGATCTTCAAAGTTCAAATCATGAGGTTAGTTTAATCAGTTTTATAAATATTTATAGGATTTATATTTTGATTTTAAAAATGAAGTTAAAAGTTAAAATCTGGATTACTTCCCCGATTGGGTAATCACGAATTGACTATCAAAAATCAAAAATGAGTCAAAAATTAAAATTGAAGGGGGAAAAATGGACATTTGAGCCTGCCTACTGCCAGAGCCGGAGCATGAATGGACAACTCAATTGAACTTTGAACAATTTACTAAGGTCTAAGGGCCTCGAGATACTCTGCTAATAATAATGAAGAAGATGTCACAAAGATTTTATGTGAATCGTAATTCAAATGGTTTAAATGTAGTTTTGAAATTGAATTTTGAATTTAGAAATAAGTTTTAACAAGGTCGCGATCAATCATTTAAAGGGAAATCCAGAATTAAATATAGTTGAATCAATGAATTGTGTTATTATGCTTTACGTATCAATAATTTTCAACTTGAACACAAGATTTGTAAACAATCAAAATTAAAGTTAAATACCACAATCCATTCTCTTTCTAATATAACTACACCATTGAAACCATTTTTTTTTTTCTTAAAATTATCATACAATTCTTTATTATCAAATTAAATTTTCTAAAACTGTTTAATCAAATAAACCGAATCCCATTTCTTCATCAGATTCTTCAGCTTCTTCTTCTTCCACTGGAGCAGCTTCTTCAGCAGCAGCTTCTTCAGCAGCAGCACCAGAAGCAGCAGCACCAGAGGAGGCAGCGGCAGCAGAACCAGAACCAACGGTAGCGAAACCAGCTAAGATGGTTTTTAAATCTTGACCAGCTAAAGCAGTGGCAAAAGTTTCAGCCCAAATGGATTCAACTGAAGCACCAGCAGTTTTGGTTAAAGTTAATAAGTTTTCAGCGGTGATTTCAAGACCGGCATCTGAAAGGATCAAGGCTGCGTAGGAAACAATAGCGTCAGACATTTTGATTTTTTTTCTGTTGTGTATTTGTTTGATATTAATTGGTAAAACGATATTTTTTGGTTTCAATTTTCAAATTTCAACAATTTCGCTGTCTGCTGCAGTCGCGAAGTGTGAAATTTCACCACTTGGAAAAAAAAAGCGTGGAATTTTTTTGAGCTTGAAGATTTTGGGAATTTTTTTTCTTGAAAATGAAAGTCAAAAAACTGAACATCCAAACATTTTGTGACTGTGAAATTTTGTGTCAAATATTAATAATTTTTACAGATTTAAAATTACCTTTTAAAATTATTCTATTATACAATTAAAGTGTTTATAACCCAGTACCGCTTAGTATCCATGAACTGCACTTGAACCATCGACAATTAGTCAAGTCAGTTTATTGCAGATTTTCCATTTCGAAAAAAAAAAAAAAAATCACATGAAAGATGTGATCATTGATGTGTTATAATAGAGTTTTTTTTCCCCCAGTTATTCCTCACTACTTATAATAAATTGTTGAACATATAAAGAAGCACGACGAAATCTTCTTTCTTGATATTTCTCAAAAATAGAGTTATGATGTTCTTTTGGATTGCGACACAGGGTCAATAAAACTGAAGCCAATGGTTTCAATTGATCTGCTGTATAACCAGAGTAATAAACATGTGCTTTAGTCCAATCTCCACGGTTCAGTAATAGCCGACTAAGATAATGAGCACCAGCTGCTAACCAGCTTGGAGGAGATGCAACAAATCTATAATCCATAATGGTGATTTCTAATAAATATTTGGCTAAAGTTCTAATTTCAAAATCATATTCATCAGCTTTACTTGTTCTTCTTAAAAATGACATTGGACCTGGCCATCCCATTTCAAATTCCAAAACATCAATCATAAATCTTTCAGCTCTTAAAATATCTTCAACCGAATAAGTGTGATCAACCATATAAGCAATTTCTTGAACTGTTGGACAATTAATTTCTTCATATTTAGCTGCAATAAATAATGCCACTGCACCAACCAATTGAAATCTACTTAATGACACTCTTCTTTTACTTAAAAATCTATCAATATAATTAACAGTTAAAAATAAAGTTTCCGGTAATAAATTGAATCTTGCATGAACTTGAACAAGCCAATCAACCAAAATACTTCTCATTGTCCATTTCAATTCTACTTGAGAATCCATATAGTTACTTTTTGGTCTCAACCTTATCTCTAAAGAATGCATGTAATTAAAAATCTCTCCTGAATATTCAGAAACCATAGCGACATCAAAATTATCTTCATCATTTTCATCAAATGGTTCATTACTAAATTCACGATAAACCGATAGTAATTCTCTATGAATGTCTCTGTTCAAAATAGGTAGCATGGGTTCGGGCGGTGATTCATCTTCATCTTCTTGTTCTTCCTCCTCCTCTTCAATCTCAACTTGAGCTTCCTCATGTTCTTCTTCAGTTAATTCAGCTTCTTCATCAATAGGATATTCTTCATCGTAGCCAACCTCGTATGTTTGTGGATCAAACCCTTGATTCTCGTCAATATACGTTCTTCTTGTTGCATTGCCTAATGTCTGATTTGATGATGATGATGATGATGATGTTGTTGTTGTTGTTGGAAGTGTGGTGGTGGTGGTGGAATGTTTTGGGAGCACTGTTGATCTATTGGTGGTGATCTCCCCAAGGACTCTGCGTTGTCTTTCCATGATAGCTAACTTCTTGTTCTTGTTTAATAAGTGATGATGGTTGTGGTGGTAGTGTCTCTGTGTGTATGGTTGGTTCAAACAGAAAGTGAGTTCTGAAAATTGATTGTTTTTAATTTTGTGTGTATTTGTTTTGTGGTTGTAAACAAACAATAATAATAGTAGGCAATAATATATTAATGAACAACAGTCGGTCGGAGATGCTTAGCAAAAAATAAATAAAAAAGCGAGTGTGATTGTAAATGTATGACAGACCAACAGACAGACAACAATTGATCAATTGGTGTTCTGTTTTATAAAAAAACTTGATAATTTTCGATTTGTTTATTTTTTAAAACCAAAAATTTAGAAATCTTCAAAAATTTGTTTTTCTATTTTATTTTGATTTCGTAACTATGGAGATTCTGATTTTCATTGCTGTTTTCTTTAATAAATTATAAATTACAGTTACAATTATAATTCAATGATCTATAAAATATATTAATAAACTAAACTAAGATAAATCAAATCCTGCCTCGGCATTGATAGCATAAAGCAGTTTACTTTTCAACTCATTCTTATCTTGATAATCCGGTAATTTCAACAAATTCACACATGTAGAACTAGTTGGTAATCTTTGTAACTCACCTGCATCTATCACATTTGATTTATTGATAGCAAACTGAGGAAACAACTCTTTAAAACCTAATAATGGAGCCTTTGGTACTGCAGTGACAAATTTAATTAATTTACATTGTTCTTCATTTGACATTTCACGAACACATTCCCAAAACAATTGTATTGTGAGATCTGTAGGTTCATAACCTCCATATACAGTATGTGCTTCTAAATCATCAATATCCACGTTCTGTTCTCCACTAATCAATAATTGTAACTCTTGAGGATTAAACATTTGCAACCATTCTTGAGGAATTATTTCAAATAATCCGCTTAAAAATGAAGTTGTTTGTAAATCAATGATTTTATTTAATTTGAAATTTGATAATTGATGGATATATTTTAATCTATTTGTTGTATCAACTTTAATATTACCTCCATTTGGAATTAGTTCAATATTAACCAAATTATCATTGATTTTTTCATCAATTGAAAAATTTAAATTTAATGACGCTAATTCTTCATCATTATAATTTAATAATTTAATTAAATTCAAATATAAGTCTTCATCAAAACTTCTTAATTCATTAAATGAATTTTTCCAATTCCCATTAAATTTTGTTAAAAAAAATAATGCAAAATTTACATCAATTAAAATATGTTCATAAATACATTTCCCAACACATTTACCAATAAATTTTAAAAATTTCAATTTTAATAATTGAGTTTCTGCATCAATACGATATTTATAACATAATCCAATTTGAGGATCTGGATAAAATTCATGATTTTGGGATTCAACAAACAAACCAGATTTTAAATCAAATGCTTCATTAATAACACAAGTTAAGAATTCTTTTGTTAAACCACCACCATCAATTCCTGGTTCTAATTCCCCCAATTGATTTCTGAAAACAATAGCTAATTTCTGTTTGAATTTTGATCCACTTAAATTATTGAAACTTGTAAATGCATCAAATAAAATTGAATCTCTACTAATCACAGCACTTTGTTTTGTTTCAATTCCAGTGAAAAAAAACGATGGATCAATTTGATGAATTGATTTATCTAAATCAGTTATTTTTTGGAAGATTTCAACACGATTTGTAAAAGAAATGAAAAATGGAGTTTTCAAAAAAATTAAAATTTGAATTTTTAAATCATGAGGTAATGAATTTGCAAAAATCTCTAAAGAAATATCAGGATCAGATTTTTGATGGGTTTGAATTGATGAGATTATCATACTTTGTTTCAATAAATTTGTTGGTAATAACCATGAATTTGATGGGATGATTTTCAAACGTGAATCTTTTAAATAGATTTGATTTAAAGTTTTGAAAAGAGTTGATTGGAATGGTAATTCCAAAGATTGATAATTAATTAATGAAATTATTGACATTTTTTTCAGAAAAAGAGTTAATTCAATAAATTGTTGTTTGTTGAAATCTTTATTGAAAACTTCAAAATCATTTGTAATAATTAAATAATAATGTAATAATTCAATGAAGAAATTGAATTCAAATTTTAAGAAATCCAAATTTTTATCAAACATTGATTTGAATGTAAATGTATCATAACTAAATAATTGTTCATCTGATACATCACTAATTTGAAGATAAAACGGATTTTTTTTAACAATACTCATGAACCATTCAAATTTTGATATCAAATAAACCAAAAAGTTGAATTTCCATTTTGGTTTTAGTTCAATTAAATGTGAAAACATTTGGAATTTTGAAAGTGATGATAAGTTGTTTGAATTTAAGAAATTAATTAAAAAATCTCTTGAATACAAAGTTTTTAATAATAATGAATTATTTTGTTCCGATATTATTAGTGGGTTGAAAGGTTGGTCATCTTCATCTATTTGAGATAATTCTTCTTTAGTGTAAACAGTTGAATTGATTAAAGTTAATGTTTGAATTAAAAGTTCATACTGTTTTGTTGATGATGTTGTTTGTAAAAATAAAAATAATAAGTTTAGTAATTGTGAAGATGACAACGATGATGATGATAATTCAATTGCATCGTAATTGACTGAGTTAGAAGTTATGTATGATAATGAAGTTAATGAAGATAAGAATGTAGTATAATTTGATGGATCATTATTTGAAAAAGTGTAAATTAGATTGAAAGTATGAGTGGCAATTTCAAATTGACGATCATTGAAGAACTGGTGATATTTGATATGTAGTTGTGGAATCAATTCAAAATTTGAAATGTTTGAAGGGATCAAAGGAAGTAGTTTGTAAATGTGATTTATTATAGATAAAGACTGTTGATTCCGAATATCTGTGTGTTGTGAGAGTGTTGTGGCAAGAGCAGTGTACAGTTTGCCAAGTTGATGTTGTGGTAGTGACACTGATGTGAGTTGCGATAGTAGTGTAGTTGTATGAGTGATGAAGTTTTGGGTGTTGATGTATTTCAAAGATGTAATGAAAAGAAACAGATTTGATTCAATATGACCATTTGTAAAAGTGATTGAGTTGTAGTTGATGTAACAAAACTGCTTCATAACAATATATTTTCTGATGTGCGCCTGTATGAGAACTGCACTGGCCTCGTTGTTCCTATCTGCTTCTCTTTTAAGTCTCTGTTTCTGGGCGAGCTGGAGCAACTGGTTTCTATTGAGTCTGTGTCCACCCAAGTTGACTGATCTGTTTTTGAGCTGCCCATTGAAGTTGATCATTGTCGTTGAGAGTGCTTTGATGGTCTATCTTGTTTCAATTCAATTATCAGTGGCAAATATTTACTTATATTCAAAATTCAAAATTCTAGGAAATTTGAAGACTTCTGTAAGTTACTGTGCATCACGTGAATTTGTAAGTTTTAAGTCACTTGTTTTTCAATGACCAGTCATGCGACTAAAAATTGCTGTTTTCAGAATTCATTAAATGTTTTAATTTCCAATTTCCTGCTTAACTGTACATTTTTCCTTAAAAGCAACCAGAACTTAGAACAACAACCAAACAACTGGAGGACTTATATTGTACTTGTTTTCCATCCATGTCTTAGAATTTAGAAGTCATTCTATTTTAAACCAGATCTGATTGTTAAATTCACTACATATCTTGTAGTCTCATGATTCATCTCTTCTTCTACTATTAATAAAGTCAAGACTTAAAATTATTCCACCCGCTGCTCTGCTGTAAATTATGACCTCCCCGTTAAACTCTTACCCCAGAATTTTAACTAAAACGCACTTTTTTCGCCTACAACTCTGAAAAATAGTCTATAAACGTTTGCCTGAAAAAATTATATAAACTCACCTTTCCCGTTCAACTTACAACTTCAACTTTGTAATTGCTCTCTCTCAATTGATCAAATACCTTTCAACACTTCATTCCTCATTACTCAATGAAATCATTCGAAGTCCAACACCCAGTCTTAAACGCCCTCGAGGCTTTACAAGCATCCAATCCTTCTCTTTGCTACATCCCAGAGGATAAGATCGTTTTCAGATCTCAAAAACGCAATCAAGTCTCAATCATCTCCGGTGGTGGTGCTGGTCATGAACCTACCCATGCTGGGTTTGTTGGTACTGGTGCTTTAACTGCTGCTGTTAGTGGTGAAATTTTTGCATCTCCTTCAACTAAACAAATCATTAATGCTGTTAAAGTTACTGCTGCTAATTCGGATAAAGGTGTATTATTAATTGTTAAAAATTATACTGGTGATGTTTTACATTTCGGTTTGGCTGGTGAACGTGCCCGTGCTTTAGGTATCAACACCGAAGTCGTTGTCATTGGTGATGATGTTGCTGTTGGTAGATCTAAAGGTGGGTTAGTTGGTAGAAGAGCTATTGCGGGTACAACTTTTGTTCATAAAATTGTTGGTGCATTTGTTGAAACTGTGGAAAATCATACTTTAGATGCTGCCGCCGCATTAGCTAAAGCTATCAACAATAATTTGGTCACCATTGGTTCTTCTTTAGATCATGCAAAAGTTCCAGGTCAACCTTTTGAATCTACTTTGAAAAATGATGAAATGGAATTAGGTATGGGTATTCATAATGAACCAGGTGTTAAAACTTTATCACCAATCCCAACTGTGGAAGAATTGTTGAAAACTCACATCTTACCAAAATTATTAGATCAATCTGATTCTGATCGTGCTTTTGTTAAATTTGATGCAGATGATGAAGTTGTTTTGTTAGTCAATAACTTAGGTGGTGTTGCCCCATTATTATTACAAGCTATTGCAAACATTGCTTTAAAATTATTGAAATCTGAATACAAGATTGTTCCAGTTAGAGTTTATTTTGGTACTTTAATGACTGCATTAAATGGTGAAGGTTTTTCAGTTACTTTATTAAACACAACTAAACTATCTAAACAATTTAATGAAGCTCAAACAAGTTTCAAAATCAATCCAATTGAATTATTAGATGCTCCAACTGATGCTCCAGCATGGCCTGTTAAATCATTCCATCAAGATGCTCCAACTTTTGACCATTCTTTATTGAACCCAGATCATGAAAAAATTAATCAATCTGGTTTATTTGATTTCGAATTTTTCTCAAAATTTTTCAAATCTGGTGCTGAAACTTTGATTAAAGAAGAACCAGAAATTACAAGATTAGATACTTTAGTTGGTGATGGTGATTGTGGTACAACTTTAGTCTCTGGAGCAAATGGTATCTTATCGAATTTATCATCAATTCCTAAAACTTCATTCACTGAGGCTTTAGTAGAAATTTCTGATTTGGTGGAAACTTATATGGGTGGTACTTCTGGTGGATTATACTCAATTTTCTTGAGTGGTTTAAGTCATGGAATTTCAAATCAATTGTCTAAAGATGATCCAGTCACTTCCGAGGCTTTTGCTAAAGCATTAACCCATGCATTATCTGTCCTTTATAAATACACTAATGCAAGACCTGGTGATTCAACAGTTATTGATGCTTTAGAACCATTTATTACTGAATTTGCCCAAACTAAAGATTTCAAGAAAGCTGTTGCTGCTGCTGAAAATGGTGCTTTATCTACTGGTAATATTGAAGCTAAATTTGGAAGAGCTTCTTATGTTGGTGAAAGTAAAGGTGTTCCAGATCCTGGTGCTGTTGGTTTGGTTGCCTTCTTAAAAGGTGTTGAATCTAGTTTTTAAAGGAACTTTAGTGGTTGATTTCACTTGCTTTCGTTATAGTTTAAAAAAAGAGATGAAATTATTTTATTATTGTTGTAGATTAACTGCTAATAGCTATTATCCACTAATTCATTTTAATCATTTCAATCATTCCATTGATGGAGGGTAAAAAAAAAAAAAATTAGATACAAAATTTCAAGAAAACAAAACGCGTTTAAAATCAAAATTCAACATTCAGTTTGAGTAGCAGCAAAAAAACAAAAAACTAGCCCACCAACCGCCAGCTTATTCCTTTGAAAAATGTCTACAGACTTTGAGCGCATCTACTTAAATGAATCAAAAGCACACGGCCGTTTTCGTATTGCAGAAACAGGTTTAGGTTGGAAACCAATTTTAACAGGTGGAAGTTCATCATCAAAATCTCAACCATTTTTATTACCTTCTGATCAATTATCATCAGCACAATGGTCTCGTGGCTCTCGTGGATGGGAATTGAGAATACAGACTAGAGATCGTGGTGTTGTTAGACTGGATGGGTTTGAACAAGATGATTTTAATCAATTAAAAAATGAATTCCAAAGAATTTTTAATATTCAATTGGATCATAAAGAACATTCTTTAAGAGGTTGGAATTGGGGGTCAACTGATTTAGCAAGAAATGAAATTGTCTTTCAAGTTAATGGGAAACCAAGTTTTGAATTGCCTTATCAACAAATTGGTAATTCTAATTTAGCTACTAAAAATGAAGTTGCAGTGGAAATGAATTTAATGGATCCAAATTCTGCTGAAAAAGCTGGTGATGAATTGGTTGAAATTAGATTTTATATTCCAGGTACTGTTCCTTTAGAAGATGATGATATTGTTGATGAAGATAAAGAAGAGAAAACAGCTGCACAACAATTTTATGAACAATTAAAAGAAAAAGCAGATATTGGACAAGTTGCTGGGGAAGCATTAGCTTCATTTGCAGATATCTTGTTTTTAACTCCAAGAGGTAGATTTGATATTGATATGTATCCAACTTCATTAAGATTAAGAGGTAAAACTTATGATCATAAAATTCAATATAAACAAATTGAAAGAATTTTTTCATTACCAAAACCTGATGATATTCATCATTTAATGATCATTCAAATAAATCCACCTTTGAGACAAGGTCAAACTCCATACCCATATTTAGTTTTACAATTTGCTAAAGATGAAGAATTAGAAGTTGAAATCAATGTTGATGATGATGAATTCAAAGAGAAATATGAAAATAAATTGAAAAAAAGATATGATACAAAGACACATTTAGTGTTGAGTCATGTTTTCAGAGGATTAACAGAAAGAAGAATCATTGTTCCTGGATCTTTCACATCAAAACATGGTCAAGCAGCAGTATCATGTTCTTTGAAAGTCAATGAAGGTTATTTATATTTCTTGGAAAAATGCTTCCTTTTTGTTACAAAGCCAACAGTTTATATTCCATATGCTGAAGTATCAAGTGTTTCAATTTCAAGAGCTGATGGATCAACTTCTAATAGAACATTTGATTTAGAAGTTAATCTTAGAAATTCAGTTAATTCACATATTTTTGCTAATATTACTAAAGAAGAACAAAATTCAATCCAATCATTTTTGAAAGAAAAGGGAATAACCGTTAAGAATGAAGAAGCTGAACAACAACAACGTATTAGTAAAGCATTGAATGATGAATTAGATGATGATGACGATGATGATGATGTTGTTATGGGATCTGAAGATGAAGAATCTCCTGATGAAGATTTTAAAAGTGGAGGTAGTGATGATGATAGTGATGTTGCAGAAGAATTTGATAGTGATGCGTCTATGAGTGGTGAAGAGGAACCTCCACATAAAAAGAGTAAAAACTGATCTTTTCTTACTTTTTTATTGAAAATAGTAATAAAGATCAAAAATTAATATAAGAGACTGAATTTTTTTTTTTTTTTGTTGGATTTGTGTATTAGAAGCAATTAATATTATGTGTTTAGATTATTTGTACAAACATTACTGTAATTTTTTCAATATTTCTGATAAAATTTCCCCATACTTTAATAAAAAAAAAAATCAATCTTTAAAAATCACAACTTATACAATCTTTTTATAATTAAAAGCCATAATTTAAAACTAAAAATGCAATCTTTTTTTTCACCATTACGCACCTATGCTGTTTTAGGCGCATCTTCAGCAACACATAAATTTGGTTATAAAGTATTGAAATGGTACATTGATCGTAATTTACCAACAATTCCAATCAATCCAAAAAGTTCTGAAATTTTAGGTATTAAATGTCAATCCAATTTATCTGATGCTATAAATTCATTAAGCGATAAAAGTGATGGGATAAGTTTGAGTGTGATTACTCCACCTGCTGTCACGTTAGGTGTTTTACAATCATTAGATGAGGATCATTTGAAGAAAATTAAATGTGTTTGGTTTCAACCTGGTTCTTATGATAATGAAGTTATTGAGGAGATTAAAAATTTACAATTGAATTTCATTCATGAAGGGAATTGTATATTAGTTTCAGGTGATTCTTATTTGATAGGTTCTAAATTATAGGATTTATGAAGGATCTTTCAACATTTTTCTAATGAAATTTTTCCAATTATCATTATCTTTTGAAAGTATTGAAATATTATAACAATAGGGCATGACATTCATTGTAGATATGATTGGCAGGTGGTCTATATTCGCAACACAGTTATTAGCAATTGTCATTATATTATCTTCAAATTGTTTTTGTAGAAATTCAATTGATATTGAATTTATAATTTTAATCTCTAAATTCCAAGTTTCCCAAACATTCTCTTCTTCAATTTTACCAAACCATGATTGTTTCTTAACTTTCCTTCTTTCATAAAATTCTATTATTAATTGTTGAAATTTAACATCATTATTAATTTTATTTGATGGGGATCCTAATGGCGTTGTGCCCGTTGATGAATTGGATGAATCTTCTGTATCAATTTTCACTATCACCATCTCAATCTTGGACGTTATTTCTTCTTCTAATTCTGGATATGCAATGTATGGATATGAAACATTCAGAAACTCCTGAGTTTGTGGTACTATTGATCCTACCACTCTATGGAAAAAAATAGTCCATATTATTCCTTAAAAAAAAAATGTTATTATTATTCAACAATTTTCGAAGCCTTCCGAGCTCACCTCTTAGCACGTCTCTTGCATGTTGTCTGTCGGTTGTGATTCCAATTGTGAATTCCATTGTTTTTTATTTTTTTAAAGATTTGATTTTGATATTGGAATATTTTGATTTTGATGTTTTTTTTTTTGTTGTTTAATCTTTGTACATATGTAAAACTTCGTATTCAATCAATTATTGAAATTTTGAAGTTTAAAACGATATTAAAAGCCAGAGATAACTTTCAGTGTAATGTTCAAATTACCAACAGTTTTTGTACGTTTAGAAATGATTAAAATCAGGTAAAAAAAAAAAATAAATAAATAAATTAAATAAACCAAATTCTATACAATGAAAGAAAAAAAACCCCAAAATCAAATCAGTCCCTTCTCCATAGCAATCCCTGTTCCAATGATTGACCCATTTTCTAAAAAAACCAACTCAATTTCTCCCTGTGAAATATCATAAATGTAATCTTGATATTGTTGACAATATTTTAAAAAAGAACCAACAAAATAAATCTCTTTATCATCTGAACCAGTTAGTTTCTTTAATGAATTTATAGCACACACAAGTAGTTTAGCAGCTCTAAAAAGAACCAAATGTGTTAATCTTATTAAACTTTCCAATTTATTTAAATCAAACAATTTAATCCCCAATTTGTTTAAATATTCAATCACCATAACATCAGAATTTTTACCATTGAGTAAACAAACAAATTCACCGTGTAGACTGTATTTATTTTTCAAGATAAAGTTCTTATGTTGAATAATTCCTAAATCCCCCATTTCAATCATTTGTAACATTCCAATTCTAATCAATTCACAAATTCCCCTCCCTGAACAGCAACTTTCTAATGGCATAAACAAATCTTGTCCATTTTCTTGTTCAATATGCCAATTCCCCAATGAATTCCATCTTGGATCAATAATCAAATCATATTGACTTGGTTTCAATAATGAACCAAAAAATCCTAATTCAACGTTATAAAAATTATTTTGATAATGTATACCACAATTTAAACCTGTTCCAAGCACCAAACCTATAGGGTTTTCCATTAATTGGGAACATGTCAATAATATTGATAATGAATCGTTAATTACACCAAATTTATCTAATTTTAAACCAATTTCAGCACAATTACTTGTGAACAAATTTGTCAAATTCGTAGGTGTTTTTGGAGCTAGTGTGAACCCTTTACCTAAATTTTGGATACACCCATTATTATTCAGAGGAAATGACCAAGTGATTCCAATATTAATTGGTGAATTGGTACTTGGAATTTCAGAAATATATTTAATGAAAAATGATGGAGTAATTAATTTATCTTGTTCTGATAAGTTCCAAGTTTGTATAATTGTTGTTGTTGTTGTTGTTGTCGTAGGTGAGTATATTGCAAGTGTGACTGTAGAACCTCCAATATCCAAGATATAAACATCTTTTGATGATGAATTAAAATTGTGTAAATTGTATTTAATCATAGAAATTCGGGATTTTTGATGAGCTTGAATAAGTTGTGCAAGAATCTCATTTTGTTTTGATTTGATGTCGAATATTGATGAGATTTGTAAAGATTTGAACATTAATTCATTAATATCAAATCTTGAATATAATATAGTGAAATTTTTTCATAATAATTAAAATTAATATTAAAAGTTTTATACACTGAAATTATATAACCATAACCGACGTTTCTTACTAATATACAATTGTTCTCATACCATACTTCATATTATATTATATTATATTATATTATATTATATCAACAATTAATGCAAATTCAATCAACATTTTTCTTTTTTCTACCGAAAAACCCTCTTTTTTCCTTTTTTTTCTCAACAGGAGCAGGAGCCTGGTATACACCTTGCTCAAACATCTGTTGTTGTTGATCATCCCCAAAAGAACGGACATTACCATATGATCCTTGTTGTTGACCTCCTTGTTGATAAACATTTGAACCGAATTGTGGGAAATCTTGACGGACTCTAAACCCCAAATGATCAGTTTCTAATCTATCTCTATATGATAAATCCCCAGTGATCGCATATTCAAACCCACGAATGGTGTCTAAAGGACGTTCATCTCTTGATCTAAGAGGATTAGAAATATCAGGGTTATTAATTGGTTTACCAAATACGTCATAAGATCCATTTTGTTGTGCCATTTGATTATAACTTTGTCTTGTTTGTTTTTCGTTGGACATGTCTTCAAAAGGTTGGGCTTCATTCACTGCTTGTAAGATTGGATCATGAACAGAAGCAGTACGGACTTTAAAGTGTTGGACATCTTCGTTTGTTATTTTTTCGTCATAGGAAGGGTTTGATTTGTGTGATTTTGTTGAAGCTTTTCTGAAAATACCCATTTTTTATTATATTTTAATTCGTGTCTTTCTATTTGTTTGTATATCTTAATTTCTCTGTTGATCTGTTTGAACTTAATGAGAGAAATTTATTGTTTACTTTTTTTTTCTTTCTTTTACGTTTAAATTTTTAAATTTTTTTCTGTGTGAAAAAAAGCAAACTTTTGTATATTTATTATTGTACACTTGAAATTTTTGGCTGTGTTTATTTGATTTGAAGGAAAAATTAATTAAAATAAATAGAATAAAAAAAAAAATAATTATAAGCTTGCCAGTTTTTTAGTGATTGCAGAACTGACGACTCTGTGGACATGATTCAAGTCATTTTCAGAAAATTCCGAGTTGATTGAGATTTTCAAATGAGGAATCAATGGAGTTTTCTCTTGCTCAATAGTATAAACGGATCTTGTGATTAGGACATTGTTTGACAAAGCTTCATCAACAATGGATTGTAATAATAGTTCTTCTTTGTTCAATTCTGGGATAAATTTATCACTTATTCCCTTTTTATTTTTATGATCGATTATTGATCCATTTCCAGTATAAGATATAGGTAACTTCAATGATTCTCTTAATTTCGAATTCAATTGTAAATGAACAATTGGAGATTCGGGAGTTGATAATAAATCAACATATTTTAATAATTTGGAATCTTCACTGAAAAGTTTGTGAATTTTAGCAGATTTAGAAGATAAAGTTTTAATTAATTTAGAATCACCATTTGAATCTAATTCATTAATCAAACTTAAACTGACAGATGAAGCCTTTGCCACATAAGGAGGTAATGAAGCACTGAAACAGTAGGCTAATGACCCAATTCTTTGATGAACAGACATGACTTTATCACCAACACAAAATGCACCAGAAGATCCAAGGGAATTAGCCATTGAACTTGTAGTGATGTCAATTTCAGAACGAGCAATACCAAAATGTTCAGCAACACCACGACCAGTTTTCCCCAAGACACCAATTGATAAAGATTCATCTAAAAACAATCTAAATTTGAATTTTTTCTTTAATTCTAAAATTTTTGGTAAATTTGGTAAATCACCAAATTTCTCAAATAAACCTTCAGTTATAATGAATTTTCTTGAAGTTGGTTTTTCACCTTTAAAACAATTTTCTTTTAAATCTGTTAGAATTGATTGTAAATGATTCATATCATTATGATTATAATAATAAACATCTGCTCTTGAGATTTGTAAAGCTTTTTGAATGGCAACATTAACACCAGCATCAACAACAATATAATCACCTCTTTTAACAAAAGATGTTAAAACACTTGTCACAGTGGCAAAATCTTGTCCATATAAAACAGCAGAATCAGTTTGGAAAAAATCGGCTAAATCATATTCTAATTGGATATGAATATCTTGATTCCCATAGAAGTTTGGAGGACCACAAGCACCAACTCCATTATTTGAAATGACTTGAGCTGCACCTTCAACAACTTTTGGATGTAAACCTAGATTTAGGAAATTATTTGAACAACAATTTAAAACGTTTGATTTTATTTCAGGTTTTTTATTATTATTATGATTGTTGTTGTTGTTGTCCTTCGGTTCAGTGATTAATGAGATCTTAGTACCAATAGGACCTTTAACCAAAGGTATTTTGGATAATTTCCAAGCTTCTTCATTTGAAACTGGTAAAACCAAAGGTTCAGGAATCCAATCATCAATTAATTCATCAATTTCATTTTCAGTTAATTTAACAAAATCTTTCTTTTTAACTTCGTATTTAGAAGTTGTGAAATATTTGATGGCAAAGATTAATAGTAATATTTCAAAAAGAGTTCTAATTGGATCATTTTTATGGGAAGATTTGATGTATCTGATGATGATGGAACCACCTGGAAGTGTTTCTATAGTGTCTGCTAACAACGAGAGTTGTGCCACTATTTTGGAGTTGTAAGTAGCCAGTATCTCAGGAACAGTGACTGACGACATCCTGTTGAATCTGAATTAATTAAATTAATCAAATTGAAAACGCGAATTAAATTTTAATGGTATTTTTTCATAGTTTTTAGTTTTTACTCCTATTATGAAAATTGAAATTGAAATTAAGGTCATCAATTAATCATCTTGATTAGTAATTTATTAGTCAGTTAATTAATAATACATCACTTAATTAGTTTACAAATTAGTTACTTAATCAGCTGACTAATAAATTACGAGCTTTTTTTTTTTTTTTTTTTTTGAAATTTTTGAAAATTTTGAAAATTTCGCTCTCCTTCAGTCTTAAAAGAAAGGACAAAAAAACCCCACTGGTACTATGGTAGTAAATCTGTGAATCCAGAGTTTATAAGGAACTAATTGATCCATGGAACACAACTACTCTCCTCTCTTACTATTCATGTACATACATCATTTTATCATTTACATACTAAGTTCTAAGTTCTAACCACTCGGATCACTTCTTTCCTCTTCTCTTCTAATTGTATCTATCAAAATAAATTTCCCACTGCTCCACCTTTTTTTTTCATTAAAAAAAGTATTTGTGTGTATAATTCGTGAAGAAAATTTAAATATCAAATAAAATTTACACCTAAATATTTCAATTATTTTCAACATTGAACAACACTTTATTTCAACCATCAAAGATGTCTGCTAACGCCTTCAGAAGATTCATCAACTCAGAAACTGGTCCTAAAACTGTCCATTTTTGGGTATGTCTTTGCACTTGCTTTATTACCACATAATAATACCGCTAATACTAACAAAAATTTTTAGGCACCTGCTTTGAAGGTGTGTTTAAGAGTTCACTTGGTTTTTTGTTGCCTTCATACTAACTTTTTTTTCTTTAGTGGGGTCTAGTGTTTGCAGGCCTAAGTGATTTCCAAAGACCTGTGGAAACTGTCTCTGGTACTCAAAATTTATCTTTACTTGCAACTGCTGTTCTTTGGACAAGATGGTCTTTTGTTATTAGACCTAAAAATTACTTGTTAGCTTCTGTCAATTTCTTCCTTGCTTTAACTTCAGGTTATCAAATTTCAAGAATTGTTCATTATAGATACACCAAAGGTGATTCTGTTTCAGAAATTTGTAATTACATCATTCAAGGTGATAAAAAAATACCTAATAATGAATCCACCCAAGTTATAAATAAAGATTCAACTACACAACAACAACAACAAGTCACTGCTAAATAAAATAAGATAAAATGAAATTTAATGCTTAAATATCCTTTTAAATACAGATACATACACATGATTCATTGAAAATTTTTTTTAACTTCTTCAATTTTTTTAAGTTGTTCTTCAATTCCAACTGTAAGAAATTTATTTAAATCTTCATCTCTTTTCCTCCATTTATTTAAATCTGTTTCATATAAATCAACTTGTGGAATTAGTAGATCTTGATTAATAAAAGTTAATCCTGCTCTTTGTCTTTTTTCAATCTCTAATAATTTCTCAATCTCGGTTTTACTTAAATTAATATCTATTTCTAATCCTTCAATCTTGGACAATTCAGGTATATCTTCCTCCAATTTCTTCAACTCTTTAAATTTTTTCTCAAATTCAATCATTTGTTCATCAACTTTATTTTCTTTAATTAAATTTATTGAATTACCATTCAATTTATTGATTTCTTTTAATTTCCTATCATAAATATCTATATATCCATTCTCAATTTCATTTAATCTACTTGCTCCTCTCACTAATTTCAAAGGTTCTTTCTTCAAGTCTTGTAAAATCTTGGATACCGTTTTCTTACTAGATTTATTTATTGTATCAATAGATTCAAATTCGATTAAATTATCAACAACTTCATTGGCTCTTTCAAAAATCTCCTCTAGTAGATCATACTGTTCTTTCACCACACTTATAAACTCTTCTCCATTAGCTGTATCTCTTTCCATCTTTCTTCTTTCTTTTCCTTTTAAAATTCAATTTCTTTTTTTTTTCTTTAAAAACTATTTTTCAAAATCTATTTATTTATTTACATTTTTTTGAAAAACACCAACAATGAATTCAAATCTATTGGAACTTCAGGCGTGTTTGGAAGAGTCCACGATTTTATTATCATCTTTAAATCTTTACCACTCTGCAAAATGGTCAGCTGAAGCTTTAAACTCATTACCTCCTGATATCAATCAAAACTCAACTGATAATACAAATGATTTCCCAAGTCGTTATACTAAAACATCACAATCAATTAAAGAACATCATAAACAACTTTTATCAAAAACATATTTTGATTGTAAAGAATTTGATAGATCTGCTTTTTTCTTGAAAAATTGTAAATCATCAGATTCAATTTTTTTAAAACTTTATTCAACTTTTTTAAGTGGTGAGAAAAAAAGGGAAGAAGAAAGTGAAGGTGTTTTGGGTTCAAATGATCGGTCAACTAACCCTTTAATTCCACAAATATTAAAAGAATTGGATCATTTAATGAATGAGCAAGAAATTAACAAAGAAGAAAATTATTCAAATAATCCATTTTTAAATTATTTATATGGACTTATTTTATTGAAACAAAATTCTCAAGAATTAGCTCAAGATTATTTAATCAAGTCTGTTGTTACATATCCTTTTAATTGGTCATGTTGGAAAGATTTAATTTCTACAATAACTTCATATGAAGATTCAATAAATTTAATTTCAAAATTATCAACTTTGTTCACAAATGATTTTTCATCATCAATTATTTTAAGTTTAATTAATATTGTTATTAACCAAGAATTTTTCATTAAAAATGATCAATTAGAATTAGAATTAACTCAACTATTAAACATTTTCCCTAATTTCACTTTTTTAAAAATTCAAAAAGCTTTAATTTCTTATCATTCATTAGATTATCATAACTCAGAATTAATTTTTAATGAAATTTTATTTAAAGATCCATTAAATTTAGATTATATGGATACTTATTCAAATATTCTTTACGTTATGGAAAAAAAATCGTCATTAGCATTTCTATCTCAATTAGCATCATCTATAGATAAATTCAGACCAGAAACTTGTTGTATCATTGCAAATTATTATTCTTTGAAATTTGAACATGAAAAGGCAATCATGTATTATCGTCGGGCATTAACTTTAAATAGATCTTGTTTATCTGCTTGGACTTTAATGGGTCATGAATTTGTTGAATTGAAAAATTCTCATGCAGCAATTGAAAGTTATAGACGTGCAGTTGATTCTAATGCAAAAGATTTTAAAGCTTGGTATGGTTTAGGGCAAGCTTATGAGGTTTTAGATATGTATTTATATTCAATGTATTATTATACAAAAGCTTGTTCTTTAAAACCAAATGATAAAAGAATCTGGCAAGCTTTAGGGAATTGTTATCAAAAATTAAATAAAGTTAAAGAATCAATAAATTGTTTCAAAAAAGCATTGAAATTAAGTGAATTTAATGATGTTATAATTTTATTTAAATTAGCCAAATTATTTGAAATAATTAATGATAATGAACAAGTGCTCAAATATATGAAGCTTTGCTATGATGAAGAAGTTAATGAAGGCGTGAAGAATGATGAGACAGCAAAGGCAAGATTATGGTTGGCTAACTATGAATTGGAATCGAAAAATTATGATGAATCTTATAAATATGCTATTGATTTGAATTATGGAACTGCTCAAGAAATTGAAGAAGCAAGGGCTATTGCAAGAAAGGCTAGAAATATGGTTGCATAAAACCAAATCAGTTAGCTATATAAACTTTTTTGAGTGTAATGAATTGCATTTTATATGTACTTTAGCTGTAGATTTGAAGATCTTTGTATGTAAATTATCACGATGTTTGGATGTTTTGGAAAATTTTAAGAATTTTTTGTAATTAGAAGAAAAAAACAACAATTTTGAAATACTTTAGCTAAACAGTTGAATTGTTTCAAGTTGTTTTTGTTTTGTGGGGGCGCTTTAGTTGATTTGGCGGGCTAGCTATTAGTTACTGACTTTAGTTTATTACTTGGAAAAAAAGCGACCAAGAATTGAGCAATTTGCCACTTTTTAATAAAGAAATGCCTTTACCTCCACCACCAGGTTGGAAACCTCCACCACCTCCTCCTCCTCCTTCTCAAGCTTCAAAATCATCAAATGGTAAACTACCGCCTCCACCTCCTCCACCATCTTCTGCATCTACATCAACTACATCACCAGCATCTTCAAGATTCAATAAAATAACTCTTGAAAACAGAAAAAGAAAATGGCTTCAATTACAAAAATCACGTTACACTGAAGCATCTGCACGTAAAACTCAAGTTCATCCACATAAAGTTGATATGCCACCAGAACATTTACGTAAAATTATTTTTGATCATGGGGATATGTCATCAAGAAAATTTGCATCTGATAAAAGATCTTATTTAGGTTCATTGAAATATATGCCACATGCTGCTTTAAAATTAATTGAAAATATGCCTCAACCTTGGGAACAAGCTAAAGAAGTTAAAGTTTTATATCATATTTCTGGTGCAATCACTTTTGTTAATGAAATTCCAAGAGTTATTGAACCTGTTTATATTGCTCAATGGGCAAGCACTTGGATTATGATGAGAAGAGAGAAAAGAGATAGAAGACATTTCAAAAGAATGAGATTTCCTCCATTTGATGATGAAGAACCTCCTTTAAGTTGGTCTGAAAACTTAGATGGGTTAGAACCTTTAGAAAGTATTCAAAAAGAATTGGATGAAGTTGATGATGAACATATCATTGATTGGTTTTATGATGAGAAACCTCTTCTTGGAACAGATCATGTTAATGGACCAAGTTATAGAACTTATAACCTAACTTTACCAATGTTATCAAATTTATATAATGTTTCAAAACCAATTTTAAACGACGAATCAATAACAAATAATTCAAATTATTTATTTGATAAAAAATCTTTTTTCACTGCAAAAGCTTTGAATAATGCTATTCCAGGTGGTCCAAAATTTGAACCTTTATATAAAGATATTGAAGATGAAGATTATAATGAGTTTAATTCAATCGATAGAATCATTTTCAGAATCCCACTTAGAACTGAATACAAAGTCGCATTCCCATTCTTATACAATTCATTACCAAGATCCGTTCATATTGCATGGTATTCTGATCCATTGTCTTGTCATATTAAAACTGATGATGATGATTTACCCCCATTTTATTTTGATCCATTATTACATCCAATTACTCCAAGAACAACAAATTTTGATTCTGATTTTGAAATTGATAACGATGATGAATTAAATGATTTTAAGCTACCTTCAAAAGTAAAATCTTTTTTCAATGAAGAACCTTTAGAACTTGATGATACAACTAAAGCAATTGAATTATGGTGGGCACCTTATCCTTTCAATGTACGTTCAGGTCGTACTGTTCGTGCTCAAGATGTTGCTTTAATCAAAAGTTGGTATTTACAAAGATCTCCAAAAGATTCTCCTGTTAAAGTTAGAGTTTCATATCAAAAATTATTGAAAAATCATGTTTTAAATGAATTACATCGTCAACCAATTTCAAATCATAAGAAAACTGATTTATTGAAAGCCTTGAAAAATACAAAATTTTTCCAAACAACTTCAATTGATTGGGTTGAAGCTGGTTTACAAGTTTGTCGTCAAGGCTTCAATATGTTAAATTTGTTGATTCATAGAAAAGGTTTAACTTATTTACATTTGGATTATAATTTTAATTTAAAACCAACAAAAACTTTAACTACAAAAGAACGTAAAAAATCAAGATTTGGTAATGCATTCCATCTAATGAGAGAAATTTTAAAAATTATCAAACTTTTGGTTGATGCTCAAGTTCAATTCAGATTAGGCAATGTTGATTCATTCCAATTAGCTGATGGTATTTATTATATTTTAAATCATTTAGGTCAGTTGACCGGTATTTATAGATATAAGTATAAAGTCATGCATCAAATTAGAGCTTGCAAAGATTTGAAACATCTTGTTTATTATAGATTTAATTCAGTCATTGGTAAAGGTCCAGGTTGTGGATTTTGGCAACCAGCTTGGAGAGTTTGGATTTTTTTCTTAAGAGGTATTATTCCACTTTTGGAAAGATGGCTGGGAAATTTATTATCTCGTCAATTTGAAGGTCGTTCAAATGAAGTTGCTAAAACTGTCACCAAACAAAGAACAGATGCTTATTATGATTTGGAATTAAGAGCTGCTGTTATGAATGATATCTTGGATATGATTCCTGAAGGTATCAAACAAAATAAAGCTAAAACCATCTTGCAACATTTGACTGAAGCTTGGAGATGTTGGAAGGCAAATATTCCTTGGAAAGTTCCTGGATTGCCTGAACCAATTGAAAAAATTATTGAACGTTATATTAAAGCTAAAGCTGATGGTTGGATTTCTTCTGCTCATCATAATAGAGAAAGAATAAAACGAGGTGCTACTATTGAAAAAACCGTTGCTAGAAAAAATTTAGGTAGACTAACAAGATTATGGATTAAAAATGAACAAGAACGTCAACAAAATATTGAAAAAGATGGTCCTGCTATTTCTCCAGATGAAGCTACCACAATTTTTAGAACTATGGTTTATTGGTTTGAAAGTAGAAATTTTGCTCCTTTACCTTTCCCACCTCTAAATTATAAACATGATACAAAATTATTAGTTCTTGCTTTAGAAAATTTGAAAGAACAATATAGTGCAAAGGGAAGATTAAATGCTAGTCAAAGAGAAGAATTAGCCTTGATTGAAGAAGCTTATGATAATCCAAATGAATGTTTGACTAGAATCAAGAAGTTTTTATTAACTCAAAGAGTTTTCAAAGATGTTGGAATTGAAATGATGGATCAATATCATCAATTAACACCTGTTTATGAAGTTGATCCTTTGGAAAAAATTACAGATGCCTACTTAGATCAATATCTTTGGTATGAAGCTGATAAAAGAGGTTTGTTTCCAAACTGGGTTAAACCAAGTGATTCTGAAATTCCTCCATTACTAGTCTATAAATGGTGTCAAGGAATTAATAATTTGGATCAAGTTTGGGATACTTCAAAAGGTCAATGTAATGTTATGTTAGAAACTACATTGGGTAAAATTGCTGAGAAAATTGATTTTACTCTATTAAATCGTTTATTAAGATTGATTATGGATCCAAATTTAGCTGATTATATTACATCGAAAAATAATATCAGTTTATCATATAAAGATATGTCTCATGTTAATAAGTACGGCTTGATTAGAGGTTTACAATTTGCTTCATTTGTTTTCCAATATTATGGTTTGGTTTTTGATTTAATGATTTTAGGTCTTGAAAGAGCAAATGAATTAGCTGGTTCTTCAACTTCTCCAAATGATTTTTTACAATTCAAATCTCTAGAAGAAGAAACTTCAAGTCCAATCAGGCTCTATTCTCGTTATTTTGATAAAGTCCACATTTTTTTCAGATTTGAAGAAGATGAATCTCAAGAGTTGATTCAAGAATTTTTATCAGAAAATCCAGATCCAAATTTTGAAAACATTATTGGTTATAATAATCGCCGTTGTTGGCCAAAAGATAGTCGTATGAGATTGATGCGTCATGATGTTAATTTAGGAAGAGCTGTTTTTTGGGAAATACAAGGTCGTATTCCAAGAGCATTGGCTACTGTTAATTGGGAAGATACTCTAGCTTCTGTTTATAGTAAAGATAATCCAAATTTATTGTTTTCAATGTGTGGATTTGAAGTTAGAATTTTACCAAAATCAAGAATGGAAGAAGTTAGTTCATCAACTGAAGGTGTTTGGGATTTAATTGATCAAAATACTAAACAACGTACTGCTAAAGCATTTCTTCAAGTTTCTGATCAAGAAATTGATAAATTTAACAGTCGTATCACCCAAATTCTAATGTCATCTGGTTCTTCTGCATTCACTAAAGTTGCTGCTAAATGGAACACTGCATTGATTTCATTATTTGCTTATTTTAGAGAAGCTGCTGTTTCTACTGAAAGATTATTGGAAGTTTTAGTTAAATGTGAGACCAAAATTCAAACTCGTGTTAAGGTTGGTTTAAATTCTAAGATGCCAACCCGTTTCCCACCAGCTGTTTTTTATACCCCAAAAGAATTAGGTGGTTTAGGAATGTTAAGTGCATCTCATATTTTAATTCCAGCTTCTGATTTAACCTGGTCTAAACAAACCGATACTGGTATCACGCATTTCCGTTCAGGTATGACATTTGCTGAAGAAAAAATGATTCCAACAATCTTCAGATATATCACCTCATGGGAAAATGAGTTTTTAGATTCTCAAAGAGTTTGGGCAGATTATGCAATTAAACGTCAAGAAGCAATACAACAAAATCGTCGATTAGCATTTGAAGAATTAGAAGGGTCATGGGATAGAGGTATTCCAAGAATCAGTACTTTGTTTCAAAAAGATCGTCACACATTGGCTTATGATAAAGGTCATCGTGCTCGTCGTGTTTTCAAACAATATTCTTTAAATAGATTTAATCCATTCTGGTGGACAAGTTCTCATCATGATGGTAAATTATGGAACTTGACTGCCTATCGTACAGATGTTATTCAATCGCTTGGTGGTATTGAAACTATTTTAGAACATACATTGTTTAAAGCCACTGGGTTCGATTCTTGGGAAGGTTTGTTTTGGGAAAAAGCTTCAGGGTTTGAAGATTCATTAAAATTTAAAAAATTAACTAATGCTCAAAGAACTGGTTTAAGTCAGATTCCAAATCGTCGTTTTACTTTATGGTGGTCACCAACTATTAATAGAGCAAACGTTTATGTTGGATTTTTGGTTCAGTTGGATTTAACAGGTATTTTCCTTCATGGTAAAATTCCAACCTTAAAAATTTCATTGATTCAAATTTTCCGTGCTCATTTATGGCAAAAGATTCATGAAAGTATTGTTTTTGATTTATGTCAAATTTTAGATGGTGAATTAGATACTTTACAAATTGATAGTGTTCAAAAAGAATCAATTCATCCACGTAAATCATACAAGATGAATTCATCAACTGCTGATATTACCATGAAAGGTTCGTATAAATGGGGTTGTAGTGCTCCATCTTTGTTACATGATAGTAATGATGACATGACTGCTGTTTCAAGTGATAAATTCTGGATTGATGTTCAATTACGTTATGGTGATTATGATTCTCATGATATTTCACGTTATGTTCGTGCCAAATTTTTGGATTATACAAGTGACGATTTATACCCATCACCAACTGGTGTCTTAGTTGGTATTGATTTGGCTTATAATATGTATGATGCTTATGGTACATGGTTCCCAGGTTTCAAACCATTAATGCAAAATGCAATGAAGACTATCATGAAAGCTAATCCTTCGTTATATGTTTTACGTGAACGTATTCGTAAAGGTTTACAACTATATCAAGCACAACCACAACAAGCATTCTTGAATTCAAACAATTTTTCAGAATTGTTCAGTAATGAAACTAAATTATTTATTGATGATACCAATGTTTATCGTGTTACCGTTCATAGAACTGCTGAGGGTAATTTAACCACTAAACCAATTAATGGTGCATTATTTATGTTGAATCCAAAATCTGGTCAATTGTTCTTGAAAGTTATTCATACATCAGTTTGGGCAGGACAAAAACGTTTAGGTCAATTAGCTAAATGGAAAGCTGCTGAAGAAGTTGCTGCTTTGGTCCGTTCATTACCAAGAGAAGAACAACCTAAACAATTAATTGTTACCAGAAAATCTATGATGGATCCATTAGAAGTTCATATGTTAGATTTCCCTAATATTTCAATCAGACCATCAGAGTTAAGGTTACCATTTGGATCTGCATTGAAAGTTGATAAATTGCAAGATTTAATCTTAAAATCAACAGAACCACAAATGGTTTTGTTCAATTTATATGATGATTGGTTAAATAGTATTTCATCTTATACAGCATTTTCACGTTTGATTTTATTATTGAGAGCTTTAGACGTCAATCCAGAAAGAGCGAAATTAATTTTAAGACCAGATGGATCAGTTATTACTCAAGAACAACATATATGGCCAACTTTTACTGATGAACAATGGATTCAAATTGAAACTCAATTACGTGATTTGATTTTGAGTGATTATTCTAAGAAACACAATATTAATATTACATCATTAACTCAAGCAGAAATCAGAGATTTAATTTTGGGACAAGAAATTAAAGCACCATCAGCTAAAAGACAAGAAATTGCTGAGATTGAAGGACAAGTTGAAGATGTTAATAACAATGCATTAACTGGTTTAAAAGTTACCACCAAAAATGCACATGGAGAAGATATCATTACACATGTTTCAAGTAATTATGAACAACAAACGTTTCAATCCAAGACAGAATGGCGTAAATTGGCACTTTCAGCATCAACTTTGCATATGCGTTCCAAAACAATTGATGTTTCCAATGGAGATTTTATTGAAGAGAAAATCACATATGTTATGCCAAATAATTTATTGAGAAAATTTGTTTCAATTGCAGATACAAGATCACAAATTGGAGGTTATATTTATGGTAAAGCAGTTGCTGATAATGACAAAGTTAAAGAGATCAAAACTATTGTTTTACCTCCACAAATGGGGACATTGAATTCGATTAGGTTGAGTAAATTGGAAGAAAGTGAATATTTAGATGGTTTAGAATTATTAGGATGGATTCATACACAATCACAAGAATTGAATTATATGTCAGCATCAGATGTCACTACACATTCTAAAATGTTTGCCAATAATGATTTAGAGATGGTTGATATGGTTGTTAGCTTAACTACTGGTTCATTATCAATTAGTTTATTTACCTTAACAGAAGATGGTTATAGATGGGGCAAACAAAATAAAAATCTTGAGTTAGCACCAGAAGGTTTCAAACCTTATTTTGGAGAAACTTCACAATTATTTTTAGCTGATAAATTTATGGGAAATTTTTTGGTACCAAGTACAGATATTTGGAATTATTCATTTATGGGTACAAGATTCAATCCAGAATTAGATTATGAGTTGAAGATTGATGTTCCTATTGAATTTTATCATGAATTACATCGTCCTACACATTTCATTGCATTTAATGAGTTGGAACATAAGATTAGTTTAGAACCAGAACAAGAAGATTTGTTTGCATAGAAGTTAGTTGAAGAGATTTAGTTGAAGAAAAAATAATTAATGATGATGTTTATTGATAAATGTTGTAGCTATTTGGTGAAGAGCTTGATAGTTTTGTTATTTTTAATTGATTCAATTTTTCCATTGTGACATCATTTTTCTCACTAAATTTCAAGATGATCTCATCATTTGTGAAAGTTTCAGTTTTATCAGCATAATCAGGTAAAAGTTTTTCAAATTCTAAGAATTTATATGAAATTGATAATTGAAGAAAATAAATATAAATTAAAACATTTGAAATTAAATCAGAAATTAATTGATTGAATTTTATTAATTCATTTTTCAAATCATTATTAATTTTTTCAAATTTATATTTTGCCAATTCATAATGTTTTGTATATCTCAGTAAGTTTTGTTCTTGTTTTAAAGTTAATGGTTCTGCTGTATCATCACTAATCTTATCTTTTAAGCTTTCCATCTCATTAAAATATTTGGAAGTATCTAATAAAGCATATTCTCTCTCTTTAATCATTTGAACAATATTTTTCATTGCAGGATCCATTGATTTGAGAGGATCTCTAATATTATTCAATAATAATTCCAATTCTATTTCAACACTGTGTTGAACTTTAATTGCTGCTTCTTCAAAATGTTTGACTGTGATTAAATTCTTGGACTTATACTGGGTTTCATCTAATAGATTCAAGTTCTTGAATGCTTCAGTTAATCTCTGACTTGAAACCAAATTCTTTTTAACAGAATCGTAGTATAATTGAATGCTGTTGATTAAAGTTTTGATGTTTCTATTGGTGATTGTGAATTTATCTTTCAATTCTTCAAATTCATGATCTTTTTCTATTTGATGTCCAATGTTAGCTTTCTTTCTAAAGATTTGAGGTGCTCTGACAATAGTTTTCTTGAGATTGACCCAATCTTTATCAGTTCTTAACTCATGAACAAAACAGGTTAATTTTTTATCAATGTCGTTGAATTGTTCCATAATTGCTCTCTGCTGTTGTCTGTAATTTACTATGAATGGTAATATTATGTCAAACTAGGTAGTAGGCATTTATTCATTTTGATCATATATGCTCCATATTTTCAATTAGTAGTTGAACAACAACTTAACCAACTTTTAAATTTGACACAAAACCATTTTGGAGTTTATAAAACTTACAAATTTCTTAGTTATGATAATCTTGTGACATAAAAAAGCCATCCAAACAGTCATAATTTATAAATACAAGATCTACAACATTTAACAAAATAAATTATAATTCATATATCTCAATAATAAAAACCCTACAGTAAAAAACATCAAATAATTTAATACCAAAAATGACCTATTTAATCAAACAATTTAAGCATATTGTTCTTCTAATTCTTTAATAGATTTAACAATAATTTCAATCATTTGATCAGTTTCTTCTCTAGTGATAGAAAAAGCTGGTGAGAATAAAGCATGGTCACCTAACTTACCATCTAAAGTACCAGTACCTGGTAAACAGAATAAACCATTTTCATAAGCTTTAGCACTAAATTTATAAGCAAATGTCAAATCTGATGGGAATGGTTCTTTAGTGGCTGGATCTTTAACAAATTCAATAGCCCAGAAACCACCAGCACCTCTAACATCACCGACAACTTTAGAAGATGGAATCAATTTAGATTTTAAAGTTTCACCAAAATAATTACCTTGAGTTTTAATGTTATCAATTAAACCATCTCTTTTAACTTTCTCTTGAACAGCTAAACCAACAGCACAGTTAAAACCATGACAATGATAAGTTTGAGCACCTGGAAGACCGACTTTTTTTCTTTGAATAGATCCATAAGTAATGGAGAAATTAAAATACCAGCTAAAGTAACATAACCAGCACCTAAAGTTTTACCGATAGTTTGAACATCTGGTCCTTCTTGATCTTCCATGAATTGTTCCCAAGCATGTAAAGAACCACATCTTCCCATACCACTCATAACTTCATCTAAAACAAATAATGCACCATATTTTCTACAAATTTTTTTACAACCATCTAAATAACCTGGAATTGGTGGGTTACAACCAAAAGTTGAACCGGTTACAGTTTCACAAACAAAAGCAGCAATAGTATCAGAGCCGTTTTCAATGAAAACATCTTCTAAATTTTGTAATAAACGATCTTTATATTGTTCTAAAGTTTCACCTTTTTCTTGTAAACGATATGGATAAACTTGTTGAGCTTTAGGAGTGATTGAAGCTGGTAATAAAATATCAGTGAATTCAACTTTTCTAACGGTATCAGATAAAGATAAAGCACCAATGGTAAAACCATGATAAGATTGTTTTCTTGAAATGAATTTAACTCTTTTCAAATCACCATTAGTGATGTGATATTTTCTAACAATTTTCATCATGTTTTCATTTGATTCAGAACCAGAACCAGTAAAAGTAGCAGCAGCAAATGCATTTGGTGGAGAATTGTCAATGATAAATCTTGCTAATTGCTCACTTGGTTCATTTGAAGTTGTAACTGGGAAAGTATAGATATGACCTTTTGCAGCATCAGCCATAACTTGTTGAATTTCTTCATCACCATGACCAACTGAAGAGACAGCAGCACCAGAAGAAGCGTCCAAAATGGTTCTTAATTCACCAGTTTTTGGGTCTTTAACGTTAATGTAGACACCTTTACCACCAACGGCAACAGGTAATTGGTTAAAAGCAGTTTGTAAGATGACAGAGTCGGATTTGGTCATTCTGAGAATAGTAGAGGGAAATTTTGGATATTTTAAAGAACTAGAATGGATGAGATGGTTAAGTTTTAACCAGCAGGCACCACCAGTTTATATAGTTGAGCAATGAGCCGTTGAATAGCGATGAGATAAAAAGGCACCGGACCTCGTTTTCCTGATTTTTCAAAATTTCCACTATCGCTTTATCAGTGGGAATTTCCTGATTGGGTGAAGCGCAGTGAATTGCAGTTTGATAATTGAATCTTGATTTGAAAGAAGTGATGAATCATCATCTACACTTGTGAAGAAGCAATTGGTTTATGGGAAAGGCAAATCAAGATGGATAAAATGCATTTAATGAGTAATGCAATAAAGAATAATAAATGAATAAATTAGATGCACCGCCACAACTTGCACATTTATGTCTTAAGATTTAATTATCACATGATTTCTGTGGCTAATTTGATTACATCATCTATCACCTAATATTACCTTATTGCTTAATAATTTACTGCGCCACAAACTCATTCATGACTAAGCGCTGACATTCAGATTTATCGAATTTTCTGGTTTCAAAGTTCAAACACATCATCAATTTTATTTCATAATTCAAACTACCAAAAACTAAAAGAAAGTGAAGTTAGTATTGAAGAATGAGAATATCGCTGGCTCAATTAGTCACTGGGGTTTTAATCACATCAACTGCTGCAGGAAGACTCACACCCGTCGAGTTCAATGAAAAATTGTCAGTTTTAGAGAAATCTTTATCTGCTGAAGGTCCATCATTATCAATTCTAGACGGGTTTGATAGTCTAATTAAAGACTCATCTGACCAGGATTCTGCTGTGCTTTCCAAAGTATATTTTAGAAAAGCATTGGTAGAACTATCTTTGGGAAAAGAACTGAATTCTATCAACAATTTACAAAAATCTTTGGAATTAAATAAACACAATGATTTTGTTAAAAAAAAACTATTGGAATTATGCTTGAAAAATGGGTTGTTTGAAAAAATCTATTCATTGGAAGCCTCCAAAATCATTTCAAGTAAGGATGAAGATTATTTAAACACTTTATCAATTTTAAATGAAATCTTAAAATCTTCTAATTCCGATTCAATTGAAGATCTGAACAAAGCCATTGACTTAGCTCCATACAGTGCAGACTTACGTTTGAAAAGAATTGAACTACTAACCAAACAAATTACAAATGAAAATCAATACCAGTCTTTCATTGATATAATTAATGATTATTCAATTTTAATTAAAACCAATCCAGTTAATTATTCCAAATATTTCAATAAAATTTCAGAAATTCATTTGTTTGGTTTAAATGAATTCAACAACGCATTAAATTTCAACAAAAAATGTCTTCATTATGATATGGATAATTCAGATTGTAAAAAAAATTCTAAATTTTTGAATAAATTTAATGAAATTTTAACATCTTTAGATAACTTCAATAAAATTTTCAGATCTTGGAATGAGGACAATGAAGATGATAATGATATCATACAACCAAATGAAGAGTTGGTGAAGAAAACAATTGATCAATTAACAAATAAACAATTTTTCTTGAAAATTAGAAGAGAAAATGAATCATTTAAAAATAACCTAGATTATCTTCAATACAAATCTCAAATTTTTAATAAAATTTATAACTTGAAATTTAACAGTTTTGATATAACATTACTCAAATCTAAAGTTTTAAATGCATTTATCAATAAAAACTCTAAAGATTTGATTGCAAATGCCAAACAATTAACTGAGTTAATTCCAGAGGAAAAAGAGAAATTTTTACCAATTGTATTAACGATGGTGGATAAAGACTTAAAGTCAAATAAATTTCAACAAGCTAAAACATTATTAGATAAATTACCAAAAAACTCCAAAAAATTAAACTATTATAAAGAACGTGCAAATATAATTCAACGTCATGAACAAGAACAACAAAGACAACACCAACAAAGACAACATCATCAACAGCAAAAATTTTATCAACAACAACAACAACAGCAACAACAAAGACGTGCACCTTCAAAACCTAAAAATGACTATTATAAAATTTTAGGTGTTGATAAAAATGCAGATGAAAAAACTATAAGGAAAGCATATCGTGAAAAAACTAAACAATTTCATCCAGATAAATATAAAGGTGAATTGTCTCAAGAAGAAATAGAAAATAAAATGACTCAAATTAATCATGCTTATGAAGTTTTATCTGATTCTGAAACAAGAAGAAAATATGATTTAGGTGAAGATCCAAATGATCCTGAATCTGGTCAACATCATCATCATCAGCAACAACAACAACATCATCATCAGTTCCATCAAAGAGGTAATCCTTTTGGTGGACAACATTTCGGTGGTGGAGGTTTTAATAACTTCCATTTTAATTTTTAAAGTTTTTTATGTTTTGTTCAATGATATCAAATAAGCATGATGGTTGTTAGTAATTTAGAATTAATAAATCATCAAATTTAGAGTATGATATGATTTTTGTAAGTACAATCCACATATAGTAAAATTTAACATTTGATAAAATATTGAGAAGTTTTTGAGATCTTAATTAAATTTGATTATAGAGATGTTTTTTTAATAAACTACAGAAGAGCCGACTAAACTTCTCTTTTCTTACCACACTCTTTAATTTTCTAGCTTGATGAAACATACTCAAGTTTTCCAAAATGACAATCGATTTAACACAATTACCAATAATTCCAAACTCTAGATCAACAGTTTGTCTTCAAAATCGTTCAAAATTGACTTATGGAGTTCCCAAACAAGAATTCATTTGTTGTGATGGAAATCGTTCATTAAGAATTGTTCAATCAATAATTGATGAATGTCTTGAATTAAATCAAGATGCAACAATAATTTTATCACCAAAATTCTCACATGAAGATATTGATTCAATTGAAAAAAATGAAGAGATGTTGGAATGTAATAAACAAAGACATTGTGTTTTAATTGATGAAGAAAGAGTTCGAATTAAATATGATGATAGAAATTTAAGTCAAATTGAAGTAATTGTTAGATCAAAAGAATCTCAAGAAACTTATAATGGCAAAATTCAAAATAAATTGATTGATGAATTGGTTCATCATTTAAATACTTTGAATCAAAATCAAAAGGATCAATTTATGGAATCTTTGGATTCAAAATTACAGAATTATGGATATGAAATTAATTTTTTAAAAGAAGACGAAGAAGATGGAAAACAACAACAAACCGAAGCATCGACATTATCTAATGCTTCAACAATGGATGATGATCCGTTCTATTTACAACTGAAAATCATGACTAGACAACTTAAAAGACAAAATGAAGAAGCAGAATTACAACGTTCTAGTATTAAACTTGATCAAGGATTATATAAATATTTATATGGTGATAATTTTAGTGGAATTAGACTAGATAATATAAAACCAACTTATGATCCAATTCATGATTTCAAAAGAGTATTATTCAAAAACAAAAAAAGATCAAAACCAAGTTTTCGCTCATCAATAATTAGATTTATTGAAGCTGATCATACACCCAAAGTTTTCAAAAAAAATAATCATCATTAAAACTTTTTTCTCATTGTATCTTAATATACTACATATATAATTCTTTACATTAACTGTAGTATAGCTTGATGTGTTGTATTATTAATGTTTAATTAAATATAATTATATATGATGAAATGAAAAAAAGTTTCTAATCTAAATGATCAAGAAATCACCCCTGTATTTGAATTCGTAACTCTTATTAGTCAAGCTTGAAACAGCTTGTCTTTCTGGGAAATCAGATAAATCCTTTGCATAAGTGGCAACACTATGAGCAATTAATTGAGTGTTTGTCAAAAAAGCATCCCATGCTAAATTGGAAACATCATCACATAGTTGATGATAACACTTATCTAAAACTTTTCCATTGACAGAGTTCTTACCTTCGGCACCAGCAGCAATACCACCACCTGGAATATTGTTTTCAATAAAACCAACATAATCGGAACGACCATCAAATGGAATTAAAGTCCAATTCAACCCTTTTTCGTCATACCAATCAATGTAAAGATTTCTGATTTCTTCTGAACCAACAGGATCAACAGCATTAGATCCATTATAAACTTGGTACTCAAAATTTGGTGAAGCCATCATATCATAATCCATAAACAATCTGATTTTGGAATTTTCTTCTGGAGTTAGTTTTGAAGTATAGTAATTAGAACCCAATAACCCTTCTTCTTCAGCAGACCACCAAGCAAAACGGACAGCATTATTAACTTTGTAGTTAGTCAATTGTTTAGCAACTTCCAAGATGGAAAGAGTACCACTACCATCATCATTAATACCTGGACCTGCCTCAACAGAATCACTATGAGCACCTAAAGCAACAACGTTATCATGGTCACCATGAATGGTTTCAGCAATAATGTTAGCTGTCTTGATTAAACCAACATAAGAGTCAATATTGATAGAGGCCAACACTTTAGCACCTTCATTTCTTTTCAAATATTCAATAATTTGTAAAGCAAAATTACGGTAAAGACCTAAAGTTCCAACAGTGGTGTTAGTTGGAGTACCTAAAGTACCTGGCATAAGTGAATGGCCATTATCAGGGACATTGTTGTAAATAATGGCAGCTTTAGCACCAACCAAACCAGCAAGAGAAGATTTATCACCAAAAGAGCAAACACCTCTCTCAATTAAAGCAATCTTTGGTGCACCTTTTGCTTTAAAGCCTTCATAATCTTCTCTATTACAACCATAATTTTTAACAACAAAGATTTCACCGTCTGTGACGTGAACAGGAGGAGTCAATTGGAAAGGTTTGATATCAATTTCTTCAATTTCTTTACCACTAACAGTCAAATTATAGCTAAAAACCTTTCCATCTAAAGCTCTAAATTCTTGTGTAGTCCAAGTGTAGTAGTGTTTCATTTTATCCAATTGGGACAGGACCCAGTTAATGGTACGCCAGTGGCCTGGAGAGCCAATAACTCTTGTAGGATGGCCATATTTGCTTGTGGAGATTTCAGCTATCTCGTAAAGAAGGTGCGCAGAAGCGTTCAATGCTTCTAAAGTGATAGAGTCTTGTAGTTTCTGGGAGTCCACCAATGGTAATGACTCGTAAGCAGGATATTCAGGTTGAGCTTCAGGTAATTCAGATTCACGCAGAGACAAAACGTCTTGCAGCTCGTTGGAAGTCAGATCTGGCAGCACAAAGGCATTGGTGAGAGCGAGTGGCGCTGCAAGGGCAGCTAGAAGAGCGACTGTTTTCATTGCAGCCGGTTCAGAAGCGTCGTGAAGAAAGGGAAAAAAAAGGGAAGAAGCGATAAGAAATTGATTAATTTTGATAATTTTTGATAATTTGGCCCTAACAATAAATCTGTGTTTTTGTGGTTTTTGTGGTTCGAAGAGGTTCTCGAAAGTTTAGTTCTACTAGTTTGGTCATTTCTGTCAGTGGCTCAGTTTGTAGATGGCCACAGCTACTGTTTAGAGAGCTACTAGAGTTTTTTTTTTTTTGTTTCCAAAACGAATTATATTAAATGGGTATTTTTATAAGGCAAACAAATTTCCTCTTCCATAGATTTTTTGAGAGTATTTTAGAGAAAGTGATGAGATCTTTCTTCCGTTTGCAGCTAATTCATCAAAAAAATGAGTTGAGAAGCTAAAATAAATTAAGCTTCTTTCCTCACAATAATTTTTTCTCTTCTTTTCTTTCTTCCCCAACAAATAACTTAAATAAAACAATTCTCTTTAACTGTCTCTCCAATGTCTTTCAAAACTTTAATAGCAACAGACCTTCTCAAAACCTTTGACACAGACATCTCTGTTCAGTACAACCACAACGGTAAACCAAAAAATTCCGTCTATAGTTACAAATCAGACGGAACTACTTTGGAACAAATCAAAGTTCAATGTATGCTTAAAGTTATTTGTGAGTTTCTTGAAACGAGCAACAAAACGTTTCTTCAATTGACGCCACACGACAATAAGCTATTACAGGAGCGTTGTTTATCAGAGCTTGAAAAGGTATTGGAAGATTTTGAGTTCCCGATGGCTGTTCCAGTCGGGGAAACTTCTCATGAACCAAAACCTGAAATCAAAAAAGCAGTTTATAAACCTGTCCAAGGTGAAATTGATAATGATAAGAACGACGACCAGTGTTTGTCAGACTCTGAGACTCTTGTCTTTACTAAAAAAGGCAGACTCGTCAACAATTTACATATAATGAATCCAGTTAATAATGCAAATTCTTTTAACACAAATCATCAAGAGACCCAAAACAATCCAGCAATCAGCAGCACAACTAAAGATGATGACGAGGTGACACTCGTCTCATTCTCTGCTCATCGTAAAAAAGCTTCTTTCTGGAAAAAATTAAGAAAACAATGGAAACGTTGTCGTAGCACTGTGGCTGTCACCACAACAGCTTTCTCATTTACTGCATTTTTATATTATCTCATGCTTCTTGCTATTGCGGTTTAAACGTATCAACACTTTTGTCTATGTGTGTAAAGCCATAATGAATTTTTATAATCCATTCTCGCTCTTCAATTTCTCTAAAACACCACTTATTTCTTTCTTCAACTCATCAGATCCAATTGTGCTACTTTTAACCTCTTGGTCAAACAAATCGTAGACATTCTCGAGTTCTCCAAAATCAACATCATTTGCAGTATTATTACCATTCACTTTGAAACCATCATTTGCGCCTGTTTTTTCACTAAGTTTCCCCTGCTCTTGACGACTTAATGCTCCTCCAATCAACGCAGCAAGCTGGCCTCTGTTTTTAAGCAATAACTCTGGGTTCTTCTCAACGATCGCAGTCACAATCCTTTTAATGGTTTTCAACAATTCTTCATGAGCTTCACTTGCTTGGAAATCCTTCAAAATGGCGTCTCTTTTTTGGTCATAGTAGCCTTTCCTTTTGTAGGCAATGCTCAAGGCTTTCGCTTCCTTATCAATGATCTTTCCCTCTGGCATTTTTCAATTTGTTTATATTGATAAAAAAAAATAAATAATAATGTATTAATTTTTTTTTTTTTTTTTTTTTTTTTAAAATATTAAGAAAACACCAACAAACCCACAAAATGTCCATTGATTCAGCACGTTTGCCACCGAATCACACAACACAGCACATCAAAAAGCGTGAAATATCATCCAATCATCTTAAACAGCTTTTCAACGAGCTTGAAGCATCAACAGAAGCCATTTTATCATCATCTTCGAATGATAAATTCCCAGTTCAAAGCTATCAACGTCTTTACAAATCAGTAGAGTTCTTATGTCGTGATAGAGTGCAGTCTCTGCTGACAAAGAACTTGTTCAACCATTTGGAACGATTAGTTGATTTTTTAATAAAGTCTTTATTAGCTGATTTCGATACTTATATTTTGCCAGTGGAGAAAATGACATTTTTCAATCAAACTTGTGATATTCTAAAGATAAAAACTGTTCAAATTCAAAGAGTCTACATGTTTTTGGATAGGACATATTTACTAAACCATCCTTCAAAATTAACTATTGAGAAACAAGTTGAGGAATTTATGCAGAAAAAACTAAAGATTGATACAATTGCAGGGAAATTTGATTCGATATTAGTCAAACTTTTTTTGGAGATAAAAATAGGAGACATTGGCAAAAACGAGTTTTTGGAAGTGTTACAAAAATTTTGGGAAAACTTAAATAAGTTTGTATCAATTGAAGTTGCCAAAAATTTGGAAGGTTTTTTGGAAAAATCATATCCAGATTATAGAAATGATGTATTGAACAAACAAGCACCAGAGAATGCCTGTGATGTGTTATTAAAAACTATTGAATTAGAAAATGAGGCTTGGATACAAATATTGGGCAATCAGGAGAAATTGTACCCACAAATTAAAGAAATTCTAGTATTTAATTTGATTTTTTTTGATTATGATAAGACACTCAATTTGTTACCATCAATGTTTTTTCATAAGAAGTTTGAAACAATTGCTAAACTGTACAAGTTTGTTAAAAACGCACATACTATTGTCTTAGAAAAAGAAATAGAAGATATATTCAAGTTTTTACCTAAATTTGCAGATAACTGGGGTAAATGTGTACTGGAATTTGTCACCAATTTGATCCTCACTTATGAAAATGATAACTTGATTGAAAGATTAATTAAAGCCAAAAAAAATCTTAACCTTTTTATACTGAAATCTCTAGATAATGAGCCAACAGTTGAATTTAAAACAAGAGAGTCGTTCCAAAACGCAATCTCTAGTTCTTTTCAAACTAGAAAAATTGATATCAGACCTAAGTTGCTGAAATATATTGATGCATTTATGAAAAGTTATGATGTATCGAACAAAAATGTTGATTCATTAGAATCAGATGAAAATATTCAAAATATTATTCTAATTTTCAATTCAATAGTTTCTAAAAATGAGTTCTTAGAATCATTCAGAAAGGACTTATCTAAAAGATTGATTTTTAAAACATTCAAATCACTTGAATTGGAAAGAACTTTGATAAATCAATTAATCAAAATAATGGGTATTGATAATTGTAAAAATCTTAGAATCATGATTGATGATTATTCAAATAATGATCTATTGACTAAAGAATTCCAATCTCTATCAACATATTATGTTTCACCATCTTTTGAATTTCAACCTTTGGTTCTTAATAATTCCGCATGGCCAACTCATCCACCAAAATCATCAGTCATTTTAAATAATGAACTATCATCAGTCTTATCAAATTTCAAAAATTTTTATCAATCAACCAAACATAGGAAGAATTTGAAATGGTGCTTACCATTAAGTACAATGACAATTAAAGCTGATTTCAGCAAAGGTGAGAAATATCTTCAAGTTTCAACATCTCAAGGGTTAGTGATCTTATTATTTAATGACTTCAATGAATTAAGTTTCGAAGAAATTAAGTTGAAATTGAATTTGGATTCTCAAACTTTGTCAAGTGTCCTTTATTCTTTAACTATGGGGAAATTTAAAATTTTACTTAAAGACACTAATTCAAATAAATATTCAATCAATGAAGATTTTTCATTTGGTAAAAAAATCATCAAGATTAAAAACATCCCAATGAAATTGAAAAATGATATTTCAAATTTAGATCAAGATCCAGAATTAGCTGAAGGAGAAGATCGACCAATGTATCCAAGAGATGATGAAGAAAGAATAAATGCATATATTGTTAAAACAATGAAAAAAAAGAAAAAATTAAAACATGATGAATTGATCAAGATTTTAATTAGTGAATTTATTGTTGAAATTCAAGATTTGAAAAAAATTATTGAAAAGTTGATTGTTAATGAGTTTATTAAACGAGAAGGAACAGATTCATACAGTTACATCCCTTGAACAAGTTTAGTTATTGAATTATAAACATTATTAATTAATAAAAGTTATAGATTAAAAGTAAAATTAAAAAAAAAAAAAAAAATTAGAGTACATAATTGGGAATAAAAAATAAAGTCAAATCATAAAAAATTAAATTTTTCTTACTGTATTATATTCATTTGGTTTTTTCGTGTCTTCGTGTTTCATAATTATTCAGCTTCAAAAATGTCGTTAGCATGTTGAATTAATTCTTCAATCAATTTTCCTTGATTATTCATATCATTTGCATTGAAATCACCTTTTGGGAATAAAGTTGGACCCCAAATTATTCCCAGATTTCTTGAATTCATCAAATTAATATCTTGTTTAGCCACGATTTTAGTGAAATGGAAAATCAAACTTCTTAATGTCCAATAAGAACCATCTGGTAAATTATAAACAACTTGATGGATTTTTTTAGCTCTTAACTCAGGATCAGGAATTTGAATATATTCTAAAAATTCCGGACTTGCAGCGTTTGTTAATAAAGCTTCAGGTAATGATGCAAAATAAGATTTTAATAATGAGGCAACTGCATAAACATCACTATCTGTTACAGAATTTGGATTTGGTAGAAGTGACTTGATGTTACTTGGATCTTTATCAATCAATTCTCTTAAATTTTGAACTGTTGATGCATTACCGTTTGTTCTATAAATTCCTTCTAATTCCAAACCATGTTTATCAATTATGTAGATACATTGACGAACAATCGATGGGACCATTTCTCCTTCGTATTCAATTAATTCTGAGATTGGAGTACCAAAAGTTTTAATACCAAAAGATTGCTGTGCTGGGATTTCATTAGTGCTTGTATTAATATTGTTATTATAAATCATATTTGAAGTTATATTACTAGAAAGATTTGATGATGATAGATTGTTTGAGTTTGGGTATGGAGTTTGAGAGACTGAATTTGTTGAAGCCGAAGTTAAAGGAATAACATTGTTATTGAAATTGGAGCTTGGATCCAAAGATTTTGTTGGTGTTGAAATAGGTGAACCAGAATTATTGAAATTTGATATTGGTTTGAATGATTGATTTGAAGACATTGAATGGGTGAATGGACTATCGTTTCTGAGCGGTTGAGTTGGAGCACCAATATTACCAAATTTCTTTATATTCTTAGTATTGTTATTAATATTACTGCTTGCATTTTTAATCATTGAAGGATGTTGTCTATATTGAACAGGAACCAAACTTTTAGAACTTTGGATGGATCCTTTATTTTTCAAGAGATATTCATATAGATCTTTTTCATTATCAGTAGCAGATGCAATGGCCTTTAAGGAAGATTCTTTTTGATTAATTGGACTAACAATTAAACCTGAGTTCAAAATTGATTCTTCTAATTTAGTGGTATATTTTTGTAATTGTAAACTCATAGCGATATCAATTTCAATAATCAAATCTTTAAGGTTTTTAGCAGTGGAAGGTCTAAAAGTATCCAAATAAACATTTCTCAAACCAGTTGAAGTTGAAACTTTTTGTCTGTAATCTGAATCAGCAATTTCAATTTTTCTACTTAAAATTTCTTCTTGTTCAAAATTAGTTTTTGAACCTTTCAAAGTAAAAGATTTTTTACTTGGATCAGCAGTTTTAACTCTTTCTAATTCAGCACAGAAATTATCATATTTATTTTTAGCCTTTTCAGCATTTGCAATTGCATCAATAACTTCTTTTTCTTTTCTTTTATAGTTTTCCTTTATCGATTTTCTAGATTTCGCCATCGAATTACTTAATGCAATCAATTCATCATACATCTGGAATAAAGTTTTAGTGAAAACCTCACCATTATTTGATAATTTATCATCCGCTTTAATAATTTTTTCAAAATTTATCATGAATGAATCTCTTTTCAAGTTCAATGAGTTGTTCACCAGTGAATCTTGAGTTGATCTTAAATTTTTCTTAATATGTTCATTATAATCTTCTTGTAATAAACCTTTTTTCTTGATGAATTTGGCAAATTCTTCACAAGTTAATATAGATTTTTTCAATCTAGATAACAATGCTTCAATTGCACCATCTGAATTCAAGATTTTAATGATTTTCTCTTCTTCTAACAACTGTGGAGATGATGCTGGGATGATTTTGGAAACATTGTCCAACATTGGGGTTTCTGGAGATAATAAATCTTGCTGTTTTAAATCAGAATTTTGAGAATCTATGAACGATTGATTTGCTTCAATAGTTGGCGATTGCAATTGCTGTGCTGCAGCGGGATCAAAAGATCTTCTGGAAGTTTCTGGCTGCGACATTTCTGTGGTACTGTCGAGACTCGAGTTTTCCTAATTGGCAATTAATTGAGTACAATTTGAATTTTGAAATAAGAACACAGCAAATAATTTCAATTTGAACTTTTGAAAAAAAACCGAAAAAAAACACTGCGGTTGACTTCCTAATTGGGAAATAAAAGTGTCGTTTAGTCACTTATTTTCAAAAGGAAACTCGAAAGAAGCACTACAGCAAGATCAAATAATGTTTGTATTCATTCAGCGTGTGGTGGGTACTAGGTAGTCATATCGATTGGTTGATTTGTGTTTTTTTTTTTTTTGTTTTTGTTTTGAAATTTTGTATTATTGTTGGTACATGTTCATAATTAAAGTTGCTTCAAAATTGAATTCACAAGTTCTGGTTGTTGTCCACTACTTGGGAGTATATATCTGGAGAGTCCACACGAGAGTGACTAGTTGATGATTCTAGACGGTTCACTGTAGTGTTTGCAGAAGGTTGAGGCTCTGGATTCAAGTTAAGACTTCCAGTTGATGGATGTACTAGATCTAGCGAATTCAAGTCTGTTGTTGATGTTGGCAATGGATTGGAAAATGTGTCTGTGGATGAGTTTGAGTCTATAGAAGATCCTAAGTTGGAAAAAGAAGGACTGATTGGTTCATCTGTATCCTTTTCATTCTCATTCTTATTTTTGCTATTATTATTACTGTTGTTTTTATTATTATTATTATTATTATTATTATTACCAGATCCATACCAATAAGAAGACAACCCTCTGAACATTTTTGAAATCAAACCGTCGTTTGGAACGTTTTGAGCTTTTGAGAAATTTCTGAAAGGTTTCAAAATCAAAGCAGATCTAGGAGCCAATTCCAAAGTTTCTAAAGTTTGCTCTTCATCGGTAATACCAAATGTAACTCTTGGAATAGTTCTATGAAAGCAATAAGGCTCATCGCTATCAGTTCTGTTTTTATCCAACCATTCCCTAACGTCATTCAAAGTTTGATCAATTCTAAACTCATGAGCTAAAGTACTTCCATCCAATTGACGAATAAGTAACGCACAATGATCGTATTTGACATTCTGTTTCTGACGTTTATTCAGCTGGTCCATAGTGAGAATATTAGAGTCTGCAGTGGAAGTGGTAGTTGTAGTTGAATTTGTAGAAAATTCATCATCTAGATTAGATGTGTTATTCGACATTCTTCTCAGTCTTTGCTCACGCTCAATAGCTCTGCGTTCTTGCTGGTCTTTTTTTAACAACATTTTTATTCTATTACGTTCCTCAATCTCCATCTGTCTTTTATGCTGTTGTTCCACTTTATACTTATTAGCAGCAATTTCAGCGTTCTGCTGTTTCAAAGATTTGTGCTCTTTTGGTACTTTGTCCTGTTGTTTCAAAATATGCTGGCTTGAAGTTAATTGCACAGGCTGAGTTTGTGGGATCTGTGCAGATATTGAAGTTGTAGCCGTGTTATCAGCAACAACTTCAGTAATTTCAGTATTTTCAGGATTATTAACAATATTATTTGATGGAGTGGCAGTACTAGCAGTGGTAGTTGTAGTAGCAGCAGCATCCAACACTTTGTTGATTCTGATATCAAATTGCTCTTTGGAAATATCACCAAATATCATGTCTAAGATAGAGGCCACCTTGATACAGTAGAAGCTAGGAACTTTGACATTAGGGAAGATCTCCTCGAAATAATGGAACTCTGTTGAGCCCTGAACAAGCTTCAACGCGACTGAGTTGTTGCTGATCTTGTCGAGTAAAGCATCTGAGTCCACAAGTTTACTGACCCACTGGTGTGAGGCTGAGTCGTTGTCGGTGGCAAGCACTATCAATGGTTTGTTTTGGGCGATGGAGGACGCGACTGCTGTTTCCACGCTGGAAATAAAGACTGTCTCAAGGCTTCTCATTCTGTCTCTCTGTCTGTTCTGCCAGTTCAGCTGAACGATCTCGTTGTTTATCTGTTGTTGCTGCTAATGATCAAAATAAACTGAATTTGACCCAAAATAAAAACCCCAAAAATTGACAAGTGATAAGTCAGAATCTAGAATCTACGATTCTACGACTTTTTGGTACATTCCAAAGTTTTTTTTTTTTCAATAGAACAACACTTCTGATAGACTAGAAGCCAGTAAAATATTATATACAACCCATTTAAATCCACTACTGCTGAAAAAATCACTCTATAAACACAACTTCCTCGCTTAAAATAACAATTTTCTTGAAAAAACGTCTCCATTCTAGTGGATCTCCTTTACTCTTGATAAATTCCACTGTTTTCAAGTTCAAATTATCAACTCTAGACACTTTTATGGTTCCTCTCAAAAAACATTTTCTTTTATCTATAGCTTGCACACTGATTTGAACAGAATGATCATTCAAATACGTCTCGTTATATCTTATACCAGATGATGAAGTGGTGACACCACATCTGGATAAAGCGGACTCCAGCACAACCAGCAACGATTCTAAAGGTGATATCGAGAAAAATCTTGTTAATCTCTGGGATAGTTTATTCAAATTCATATTTTGTAACTGGCTTGATTTATTATTAGAAAATTGTAAAGAAGCTGGATCTTTTGAAACAATATCCAAAATTTGATCTCTTCCAAAATCAAGTTCACGAGCTCTTGAATGCTCGGTATAAACTTGTTGTGTAGATGGCATATTACTATTATCAAGTTTATAATTATAATTAAACACATCATTTTCATCATCATTCACCATTGCTGCAATATCTGCTACTGGTTGTGATGCCATAAATTGCTCTCTGAAAGAATCTTGTGTTTGAATATTCAGTTCATCTTCATGCTTATATCTTTCACTGAAATTTATACTCAAATTACCCAATAGTTTGGTTGTTAATAATGCTGAATCTTTACATAACCCATCTGAATTTGCATATGAATCATTTTTATTCACCCATAGGTGTTTAGTAACCATTGACACCGTGGCTCTTTTCTTGACATCTATTTTAATCATAGATCGTAATAGTGAAAGAACCATTGGACTTAAATTCCCCCATGGTTTAATCAACACTTTCCCATCCATCTCACAAAAATATTTGAATTCTTCTGAATTCAAACTAGGTTCATCCCACGGTGTTTCGCCCGTTAATAACACATATAACACAACGCCACAGGCCCATATATCAGAAACATCCGGATCATACCCATTTGGATCTATAATTTCAGGTGCCATATAAGGTGGTGATCCACATGGTGTTTTACAAACTCTTCTAGTACCATTCGATCTTTTAAAAGCAGCAGCAAGTCCAAAGTCAGCTAGTTTTAAGTTCCCATTTGAATCCAACAAAATGTTCTCTGGTTTGATATCTCTATGAGCAACACCTTTGGCATGAATATATTCAACTGCACTTAATAATTGTTTAAAATAAAAATGTGCTATTCCTTCATCAACACCGACATCTGGCTCAATCTTATCAAACAGATCGCCTCCCGTTGCTAACTCCAAAAACAGATACAACCAAGTCTCTGTTGACCCATAATGTAACAATTTAATTATATTTTGATGTCCTGAACATACTTTATGAATTAAAAACTCTTTACCAATATCATCATCTGTGAGACCATGACGGTGTGAAATCTTTCTATGGATATACTTCACTGCAAACACTTTATCTTTAGAACCCAATGGTCGTGCAACTTTAACACTAAACAATTCAGTTAGTACTTAGATCACTAGTAATAAGAGTGATAAAACTCACATGGCAAAAGAGCCCTGGCCAATGGTGTGACCCACTTCTAGTCCTTGGATTTTCGGGAGAGGGTCCAGTTGCGACAGACGGAGAGACATTGGTATTGAAGCTTCTATTAAAATATAACTTGTGATGAAAATATTTTGAAAAGTAAATAAAAGATGAAATTTCAGACAATTTTTTTTTTTTGTTGATTTCGAGCCTGTATTTATGATATACAGTTGAAGAGATGTAAAAAAAAGCTACAGAACAGAAAATCATGTTTTCATAAATCATAATCAATTCAAACTTAAAAAAACAACAACAAAAAATGTGGAAATGATAGTTTTTCCTCCTTTACATAGTTTGGGTTGAGTTGACTCTCATTTCCCTTTTATAGAATAAATAAACGCATTCAACATCAATAACTTAATTAGCAATAGCTGGCTCCTCTTCCTTCTTTTCCACAGTTGGTTCAGCTGAATCTGTATCAGTTTTCATCTCATTATCAGCAAGTTTCAAAGATTCCAATTTCTTCAATAAGTCATCATTAGTTTCTTCAGCAACAGATGGGACAGCTTTCTCTTTCTTCTTATTTTCACTCTTCTCCAACATATCTTGAAATTCTAATTCAATATCATCATCATTAACTTGTCCATCAAAAGAAGCCAATTGTTGTGATATTTGATCAACTTGATATTTCTCATCATCCAATTCATTCATAATCTCTTCTACTCTTTCAATACCTCCGATTTGTTTGTTTAAAACTTTCAATATAGAGCTTCCCTTTTCAATGGCACTTATCAATTGTAAATTGGTGGAAGATTCATCAATTTTATACATCACCGATTCTAATTGATTCAAAGATCCAATCTGTTTAGCCAGTGCAGATTCTGCAATTTTCTTGGATTTCAACAAGTTTAAAGACAACGTTTTATTCTTATTTATAGAAATTGAATTCTTTAATTTGATTGTAATTTTGTCAATTTTATCTTGCAATTCCAAATTTTTGGATTCAATAAGTGAAATCGCACCTTTAATTTCTGCAATTGAAATATCTTCTTCTGTAATATCTGAATCTCCAATCTTCACTATATCATCGTTTATCTTTATTTTTTGTAAATCTCTTTGTAAAAATTGAATCAAGATTTCAAAATCTAATAACGTTATCTCAACTTTCATCCCAAATAAATTAATTCCAAGTTTGCTGATATAATGATATAGTTGTGGTTTTGTGAAAACGGTATTTGTATGTGAATTATCCAATCTATTCAAAAACTCTTTGGCATATGCTTCAAGATAAAATTTCGATATCAAAAAATCTGGTTTCAAATTATGATTCTTATCTCCAACTTTATACGAGGTATCCATAATTAGCTTGTTTATTGTCCAGCTAAGCATTGGTTTAATCCACTTTTTGGTGTATATGCTATCAGTACGCTGTTGGAACTGCTTTAAAGGTATCAACTCCTCCAACGCAATCAATTCATCTAAAACCACATCAACTGCAAGTGGTTTCCCATACTCAGGCAACACCAACTTCTCAACAAAACCTTCAGTCTGGAGAACAAACCTGTTTTCCAAAGCACATTTCTGGAACAAATCCTTGATTAATGATTTCCATGCAATTAAATTCGCCTCATACCCATCTGGATTGGCGTCTTTTAGCTTGCTAAACTCTGAAAAAAGAGAGTATAGTCGTGACTTTGTGAACAAGTCGTTCTGCTGCACACATTCTCTGCATGAAACCATGTTTTTTTGGCTCCGCTGTTTTGATAAATATATGCAATCAATTTGATCAATTCGGATTTTTTTCAAAAAAAAAAAAAAAAAAAGTTTCGATTAAAATCGATTTTATTTGCTTTTATGTATGTAATGGGGGCAAAGAAAAACATTGAAATTTTAGTCTGTTTTAATTTGAATGTTAATCGGCGATATTGACGAGGGCAATGAGGTGGATTTATTAAGAAGACACACAATATCATACCATCAAGGAAATTGATTTGTCAAGATCACTATTTGAGTAATTCTGTGATTGAATTAACCAAAAAGTATACGTGTTGTGATATTCTGTTGTTATCGAATGTTTTAATCTATGAAAGAAGGTTAAAGTTGTGGATCAAAAAGAGGTTGCCAACTGATCATTATTGATCCCTCACTAAAGAAGAGTATAAGAGAATCTGGTTGATGGACAAACACCAATTCACACAGTTGAATCAAAACTGTTGTTGTGTTCAAGAAAGAATGTCATATTTTCAGATCATCACTCTGTTGGAGTTTTATGAAGAAACTACAAGAAATGAAAATATTACATGCTGAAAAAATTGAAATTAGTTTATCAGCTAATTGCAATTAATGCCGGATTGTGGTTTTGAAGAAAAAAGATCTGGATATAATAATGATAGAGGTATTGCGATTTTAACAGCAGATAGATTTGAAAGTCGTCACAAAGACTATGTCATCATATTTTGAGTTAAATACAATGAAAGAAATGATCCTGGCTCATTACTGAAAGAATGGCGTCGTGTAAATTTTCCAATCATAAGAACTAAAACTAAATTGATTATTACCTATTGGAAGTGAAGGAAAAAAACAAAAACAAAAAAAAAAAAAACAATACAAAAAGACAGGATTTTATTGAAATTTTCAGCTTCAAAGGTTTGTTCATGGAGATACCAAAATCAGCACTAAGTTCTACTCAATTTTATAGGCTTATTTGATGCTTGTGTTTGAGGAATTTCAAAAGAAGCTAGAAAGAGTAAAGAGAGAAGAAAACAAGGTAGATGTTGAAAAAAGAAACATGAATTATTTTGAATGTTCCAAAGCGTTTATTTTTTCATTTTTCATTTTAAGAAAAACTACAGATCACATTTCAATAAAATAAATATCATTCAATTAAAAAATTAAAGTAGTAACTGCATGGCTTTGGAACCAGAGCTATGGAGTTTGTTCTTGATCGATCGTCTCATTGCTGTCGTTGGATTTTTTTGAGAACTCTTGAAACTCACCACCTCCACCCAATTCATCTGGCAAAGCAGCTTCAGTTTTTAATTGTTGTTGTTGCTGCTGCTGCTGGGATAACTCCACTAGTTTTTGAGTTATTCTGTTTAAGTCATTTTGATAACTTGGAGGTACAGCTTCAAATCTTTCATCACCTAAATTGCTGTTAATAACTTGCAAAATCAACTGTGGACAGTTCAATATTATTAGTTACCATTCTGCTCTCTCAAAAATCTATAAGCTGGTGGAAGATCTTTCAAGAAAAAACAAGTTGCAAAATGGTGAATTGGATGATCAACTGTATGGTGAAAAAGAATTTTTTAGAGGTTTTAGGTTCAAGCTTAATGATACTAACCGAAACCAATATGATAAAATCCCGGTTATTATGATTGGTGTTCATTATGCTAAGATGAATCATACTGATGAACATCTTTACTCATACCCTGCTCATAATGACAAAAAAGATTGTCAACTGCAAGCATCACATGGAAGGTCACCAACACGTAATACTACAACTGTGAGTATTGACAATTGTTTTGAAGATACACATACTTTTAGTAAAGAGCAAAATGGAGAGTTATTCCATCATTATCTTTACGAAATGAAACAGCTGGATTTGAGAATTCCTGGAGAGGAGTTAATATATCATAAGCCAGAGATTTGTTTTTATGTACCAAAAAGAAAAATGATGATCTACGCCATTGGTGATTTTTTACCAGAACAACATCGTCTATTGAGTTTCCCATCTTTGTTTTACAAATCTTTGACCGATTTTAACTTGCAAAGGTTGCCATATTTTTTCAGCCAATTTGCTTTCATTAATTCCAAAATTATTATGTCTAAATTACCAAAAGGAATATTAAAAGAAATTAAATTAGATGACAGTTTTGTCCCACAATCATCTATGTGCTCAACTTTTGAATTATCACAGACAAAAGTTGACGAATATGGACCATGTGGAGTTTGCTTAGAAGACTACGAGAACAATGATGTTGTGAGGGTGCTGGAATGTAAACGTCATACTTTCCATCAAAAGTGTATTGACATTTGGTTAACGAAAAAGAGAAAAAATGTTTGTCCATTATGCTTTCAAGTTGCTTTGAATTTAAATCAAGAGATTCCAGGAAGTATCCATCCAAAATTAACGGGCACTGATCACAGATGGGCCTTTAGAGTAGTATTGAGGCCTGAGTTTTTGCTGCAAAATGAGTATTTCAAATATGATGAAGACAAGAAGTGGTTGGTGAAAATTAAAGAATGAATTAATATGAGAAAGCTGGTTGTTAATTTTAGGAGTTAACTTCTCATATTATTTTATAGAAATTCATAGCTCGCTTTTTAACGGACAAACTTTGTATGTAGCTGTAGATTTGAAAAGAAAAAAAAAACGATGGCAAAATATTTGTTTTGTTTTGTTTTGTTTTTTTGAATGATAAACAGAGACGAAAATGAGCAGCGAGGAGTTACAATTGGCAGTCAGCATTCAACAGAGATTGCAGCAGGTAGCACAAGGTGGGAATGATGCATTTGTTGAAAAAGAAATCGAGGATTTTATAGGCAAAATAGCCTTCAACAAAACGATTTTTCAGCATTCAACTGATGAACTGAATCAGTTGGTTTTAGCAGCTGTGTCTGTGCTTTACAACTCGGATCTGGAAATAGACTACGACTTGGTGATTGAGATGATCTCACAAGTGTTAGTGAATTACAAGTTTGAGGACGTGAAGAAGATTTTAAGCATAGATCAACTTATTGAAGCTTTGAGGTCACCGAATGAAAATCTACAAGTGTTAGCTGTTAGAATTGTTTCAAATGCATCGCCACAAGATATTTTGGCACATACTGCTCTTCTTCTTCAAATATTAGCATTGATGGCTACAGTCTCAACCAAGGTGCAAAATGAAATAGAGAATTGTTTCAAAGTGTTGATTTATAATCAGTCAATTAGAAAGCTTTTATTATCTGGTGAATGTTTGGAAACTTTATATGAATTGAAAAATCATCACGATACAGTCATACGCTGCAGATTCTATGATTTCATTACACAAATTTTGCCATTTGTTGATGAAGATGAAATTCATAAGGATTTATATCAAGTTGAAGAAGGTTTCATTAATGATGATATCTTATACACTATTCAATTGATTCAATTTATCAAAAATATCTTGCAAATTTGTCAATCATCAGTTTCAGATAAATCATGGTTGTTCAATAACATTTTGGATCAAGTGAAAGAGATTGCAAAAATCTATTCTAAAATTGATGATTATTTTGAAATACAAGCATTTGCATTAACAGAGATTTTGGACGTTTTCAAAGAAGTATCTTATATTTCAATTGATATTATGGAAAATCTGAATGTTGATTTGAACAGTTTAGATTTATTGGCAAGAGTTAATCCAGCTTTCTTAACTAAATATCACGTTGATCTATTGAAGAATTTGAATTTTTCAATCAATACACTTCCAGTATTTATTAATCTTATAAGTAGGGAAGACTCTTTCATTTTGATTCAAGATAAACTTACTACGGCTAAACTATTGAGGTTGTCATATTTAAAATTAATGGAGTTATTGATTCATTTAACAGAAAATGAATATAGTACTTCATACTTACTTGAAAACTTACCTCAAGTAGTGAACCATTTATTAGATGGAACTAAAGTTGTTGAGATGGAGTGTATTAAATTAAGAATAATAGTTTTAGAAAATTTGACCAAGTATTCTGATGATGTTTTAAACGTTTGGAAAGCTCCTATATTGGTAGAATATCACAGAGTTTCACAAGGCGGGTCCATAAAAACACAAGTGGCTGTTCAAGATATGATATTATAACTTTTTGTTTCAACCCAATTTTAAATGGTTTTTGTGGAGGTTGACACAAATTTTGTTTTTTTTTAGTCGGAAATTGAAAATTTAGATTTCAATCATCTCAGCAAAGAACTACAGACAGCTGCTAATACCTTGCTATAATTGCTAGAAAATGTTCCCAATGAACGATCATCCCAACACTAGAAACAATAGACCAAAACTTATACTATCAACAGGAAAATCTCCAAATAAATTATCAGTTTTTGAGAAACAATTGGCATTAATAAAAACAAGTGAATTAATCAAGAAATATCAACCACAAAGGAAAAAAGCCAGATATTTCAACATTGCATTCAACACCAAACATCAAACAATGAAATCCACTTTTAGTCTTAATGGTAGGAAATTACCTAACAATTCACCAGTCTCACCCAAACCTAAATCAGGTAGCACAATTATTGGAAGTTCAAATTCACCAGTTAAAAAATCTCCAATCACTCATTCTCAAAAACTGATCTTTAAAGATAAATCATCATTAAGTCCTTCATTTTATGACTCCTCAATTAAAAGTGGTGATGATTTTTCAACTGTTCGTGATGAGAAACCTAAACCGATTAAAGAGAAAACTTTTATTCAATCATTTATTTTCAATGTTGTTAAATTTACTTCATCATTAGATAAAGAAAGTGTTTTAAGTTTATTCGATTTAATTTTGAATTTTGGTTTATTCTCTTTAACAGTATTTGGTGGAGAAATCTTGAGAATGAATTTGAATTTGTTCATCTTTTTATCAAATTTTATCATATTCACTTCAATTCATAACTCATTTTATGATAATAAAGGGTTCTTAAAACAAAATTTAATTAGAGAGTTAATTTTTTCCAATGCATCAGTTTCCATTGAAATAAAAAGAATTTTATCAACTTCATTGTTTTTAATTCAATTTTATATTTTGATTGCATTGTTTAAGCTTGCAGCACTTTTCAAGAATACCTGTTTAGTATCAGATGAATTGAATAGAATCTCATCATTTTCATTGATGAGTTTAGGGATAGCAATGATTTGTTTATGCTTAAATTTGACATTTATTTCAATTCCAGATTTCCAAAAATTTTATTATAATGAAGAAATTGTTACTACTAAGATTCTTGAAAAAGATGTTGATGAAGGACATATTGACAGTGCTAAAACCATGGTTGATGAATTATCTACAGAAGATGATGTTACAGAAGAAGGATTTTGTAAAATTTAAGATCTATAAAAGATTAGAAATATGAATTTATTTTTGAGAATAAAGTTGACGTAGCACGAAATACTTCATTAAGGAAGCAAGTAAACGAAGCAGTTTGAGAAAAGCACAACGAACTCGAATAACTGTAAATGAAGTAAAAAAAAATGCAAAAAATGAAGGATGCGAGGTTCGAACTCACGCGGACAACCGTCCAGTAGATCTTAAGTCTACCGCCTTAGACCACTCGGCCAACCCTCCATTTGATAAATTTTTTATTTATGGAGTCTGACTCACAATGTAATGATGCTGACTAAGACAATGCGTAATTTTTTTTTGAGAAATATATTAAATTTAATGATATATGAACCAATAGCTAGAAATTTCAAAAACTACAGGAAAGACAGTAAGTATTTAAAAAAACGTTGGACGCAAATATAGTTTCATAGCTTTAATCTGGTATTTTCAATAGTTTTAAATTTAATAAATGATATTGGAAAAAAAAAGTATATGAAGATAGCACCCACGGGTAAACTGGGAAATTAATAATGAAAAATTTCAATTAATGTGGCAGCTTAACAGGAAACCAAGCTGATCGTTATAGTAATCCTCCTACAAATCTCTGTAACTCGTCCAGACTAATTTTCAAATTGAAATGGGAACCTATTGAAAATATTAATTGTTGTTGAGAATATTTCACTAGGATTTCTTCATAGATTTAACTAAAAATAAAAATAAATTAAAATATCCACTTTCGGAAATTTACTTGAATATCGACTATATTTGTTTACTTTTGAAAATCTGACACAATTATCATAAAGCGTCAAATCAGCTGTGATGATTCTCAGAAATAGACGCAAATTTTTTTTGACACCGATGCCGCCAATCAAAAAGATATCAAGCCTCACAGAAGAACATTAGTGGATTGCGTCAAAGAACCTAAAGTTCCAATTGCCACTCAAATAGGTTAGCTTCCCTGATGGCAAGACATTTGATATACCAACAGATGCATAATGAGTTGGTTGAAGCGAATATGGATTTCTCAAACTTGAATTGCGTCTTGTCCAGAACATACAATCAACTAATGAATAGTGATTTAGGCGAATTGATTCAATTACTTCAGAAACTTTACTTAGTTCAACCTTTCAGGTACTTAGAATAGTTAAGCTTCAATACAGAAATAGCTATCCAAATGTTAGAAGTATTGAGTAAAAAGGAGCACGAGAGAATAAGTTTCAATAACAAGGAAACTTTGAATGACATTACTTCAGAGATATAAAAAAAAAAAAATCAGAGAAAAGTCTACATTAGAACTCATCTCTTAAATAAACAGACTCATAAGCTAGTTGTATTAACTAAACAACTTTGATACACGTAAATAAAATAAATGAATAAATAAATCAATTAAGTCAAGCTTAAAAGATAATACCAGCAGTACCAATATTTTTAGCATAAGTTTCCGGTGATAGATAATTATAAGGAACATTCAATTTTTTAGCAACTTTTTCACCCAAATCTTTATCAATTAAACCCCAATATTGAGGAACTTGAGATTTAACTTTTTCATTAGAAACATTTGCTGAAGCTCCAATGATATTTTCAACAAAAGTTTCACGATCTTTATCACTGAAAACCTTGAAATACAATTCTCTTGGTTGTTCCAAATCTAATTCAGATAATCCTTGTAAAGTGTAATAGCTTTGTTTACCCCAAATGATTTTTTCATGTTCACGTTTCTTGAATTCATCCTTCTCTTTAGCTAATGCTTCATCTTCAGCTTGTTTTGTAACAACTCCATAAAAGTCATTCAAAGAATCACCAGTTTTATTCAAAACACTCAAACGCTCACCTAAAGCAATGTAATTTGGAGCATCATTTTGAGTGACAATGACACCAGCACCAGCTTTTTGGTGATTACCAGCATCATAAGGACAAGATTGTTTTGGAATGTAATTGACACCAGAACCAGCATTAGAAGCGTTAGGATTGAATGGACAACCTCTATTGATTGCCAATTGTTCATAATTGACACCTAATCTATAACGTTGAGTATCAGGATAAGAAAAGATTCTTGATTGTAAAACAGGATCATTTGAAGCTTCAATACCTGGAATCAAAGTTCTTGAAGGACTGAATGCAATTTGTTCAATTTCTTCAAAATAATTGTTGACATTACGATTCAATGTAATCTTACCAAATCTTCTTAACGGAAATTCTTTATGAGGCCAAATTTTAGTTAAATCATTGATTGAATAACGGAATTTTTCAGCTTGATCTGGAGTCATTGTTTGAACATAACAAGTATAAGTTGGAAATTTACCTTCTTCAATTTGTTTGTATAATTTCATTTGATGATCATCTGGAGAACTTGCAGTTAAGTCAGTGGCTTCATCTAAAGTGTTTGTAGCAAAACCATCATCCGCAATGATATGAATTTGAACATAAGTAACATCACCATCTTTATTAATCATTTTATAAGTATGACCAGAATAACCATTCATTGAACCCCAAGATTTTGGAGTACCACGATCACCAAACAAATAAGTAACTTGATGTAAAGATTCTGGGTTTTGGACCCAATAATCCCAAACCATTGTTGCATCAGATTTTTGATCCAAGTTAGTTTTTGGGTTTCTCTTTTGAGATCTAATGAAATATGGGAATTTGGCAGGATCTCTAATGAAAAAGACTGGGGTGTTGTTGAAGACCCAATCATGAGAACCCCATTCAGTATGGAATTTGATTGAAAAACCTCTTGGGTCTCTTTGAGTATCAGGAGAACCAGATTCACCATAAACAGTACTGAAACGAACAGTCAATGGGGTTTTATAACCGACATTTTGATAAGGTAATGCAAAAGTGATATCAGACAATGAGTCAGTCAGCTCGAATTCACCATGTGCACCACCACCTTTAGCATGAACGACTCTTTCAGGGATACGTTCTCTATTGAAATGGGCCAAATTCTCAGTTAAATGGTTGTCTTGTAATAATAAAGGACCACCAGGGCCAGCAGTTTGAGCACCGTATGGATGGTATGGGTAGTACCATCCATTAGCAGTGGTGTATACACGAGGTTTAATTGTATCAGCAGAAGGCATTGTTGATTTAATATAATATAGAAGAGTGTGATGGTTGTATTAAGGTGAATAGGTTCTTGATGTGTGTATTTATACCATTGTAATGATGGTTCCCGAATTGTCCAATCATCAGGGACAGATTAATAAGGTTGCTCAGCACGATTGAGTTTATAAGTTATGACAACATTGAGTTTCTGCTAAACAACACAGTGGAGAGAATGAAATTAGCAAAGTAATTTGTATAGTACCAAAGAATCAAAACTTAAAACTAGAATCGTCCAAATTTGTCAACTTTAAAGATGGGAAGTTTGCTACAATTTCTGGTGTTTCAATTTTCAATATTTAATGACGTTGAGCGTCTGCCAGATGTCGCAGCTGCTTGAAGGCACGTACGTATGTACTATGATTAGAACTTAGAAGTGGTGAATTGTAATTTGTAAAATTGTAAGTTGTAACTTGTGAGTCGAGATTCACCACTCCACAACTCCTCGACTGTCGTCCATGAAACTTGGAAGGTTTCAAATTTGAACTGAATTCACTAGTGCAGTAAATTGTGATTGATTTAATAGACCGTTGGCATCTATTAATAATTTTGAGCTAGAATTGAAATAGACTCCAGACTCCAATTACTGACAAGTCATGTGATATATCAGCTGACTACCAAATTACGTAATATACAACACGTGACAAATAATCAGTTTATCCACGTGACTACCACCAAGGTTTCTAAAAATTCTGCATAACCTTCACAGTGCAAAATAAATTTCAGTTAGAAATATTTGGAAATTGAAAGTTGGAAATCGCAACTTGATCCTGTTTTCTTTCTATTTCAAGTCCGAGATCTCGTTTCATCGATCTATCAGCGATCATAGTTTCAAGTTCACCGGCAATTGTTCATCCATTTAATTTTTATTGCCAATTCATTTTCTATTTTCATTTTCATTTTCAATTAGACATAAATATACTACTACAATGAGCCAAAGTATACTAAACTTACTCATCAGAGATGATGTTCTACAGTGTGACACATCAAATGAATACGACGGGAAAGACGGGCTAAGGATTCTTTCAATCTTCATGATTCTATTATCTTCTTTCATTGGAACTTTCTTCCCTCTTTTATCATCCAAATTTTCATTTATAAGACTACCTGATCTTTGTTGGTTTTTCGCAAAATTCTTTGGTTCTGGTGTCATTATAGCAACAGGGTTTATGCATTTACTTGAACCAGCATCTGATGCATTATCCAATGAATGTCTTGGTGGTACCTTTGCAGAATACCCTTGGGCTTTTGCCATTTGTTTAATGTCATTATTTGTTTTATTTTTCACAGAGATTATTGCTCATCATTACGTTGCTAAAGCTTCAATGGACTTTGATCAATCTTCTCATTCTCATTTTGGAAATTTCGTTAAAGAAGATGACGAAGAAATTGAATCAAAAATTGAACAACTTCCAATTGATGAAGATAAAAAATTATCTGCTAATATTCCAGGTGCTAACCATTATTCTCATGATGTTGAACATCAAGGTGGTATAAATCACAATCATGCAATGGAAAAGTATTTGAATCAAATGTTATCAGTTTTTGTTTTGGAATTTGGTGTTATTTTCCATTCTGTTTTCATTGGATTATCTTTAGCAGTTACGGGCTCTGATGAATTTAACACTTTATTTATTGTTCTAGTATTCCATCAAATGTTTGAAGGTTTAGGTTTAGGTACAAGAATTGCTGAAACACCATGGGATCAATCAAGAAAATATACTCCTTGGTTACTAGCACTAGGCTTCACCATTGCAACACCAATTGCTATCGCCATTGGTATTGGTGTAAGACATTCTTTTATTCCAGGTTCAAGAACTGCTTTGATTGCTAATGGTTGTTTTGATGCAATTTCAGCCGGTATTTTGATTTATACTGGTATAGTTGAACTAATGGCTCATGAATTTTTGTATTCAAATCAATTTAAAGGTCATCATGGTCTTAGAAGAATGTTGACTGCTTATTTTGTCATGTGTTTGGGTGCTGGTCTAATGGCACTTTTAGCTAAATGGGCATAAGTCAGGAAAAACATTTTTTTGCATTAACATTCAGCATTAATCATTGATTTCAATTTTTGTCTTAATTTACACTACATTAATGATAGAAAAAAAAAAAAAAAAAGTGTATTTATTAAACTGTTATTTTACTGTTACATTATATTTAATTGATCTCCACCATATTTTTATTTATTAGTTTGCACGATTTTTTTTTTAATGAGTACATGATTTTAGTTTTATAGTTTTTTTTTTTTACTGTAGGTTCATTGATTTCTATATTACATGTATTGAATTCAGTTTCAGCTATATTTAACGCATTATTGAACAGTTTGAAAAACTCTCTTTTTAGCAGTTTTCTCAACATTAGCTAATTGTTCATATTCATCAATAAATTCAGATGTATGATTCAATCTCCATTGATTTTTAATATATTTCAAACCTTGAGTATTGAAACCTAAATCATTAACAGTAGATTTCAATTCATTTCTAATTTGTGTCTTGACATTTGTTAATTGTATTTTAATATCTTCATTTTTCATACTGTTTAATTCATATAAATTATTTCTGATTAAAAATAGTAAAACTCGAGTTATGATACTAACATGTTTCTTTAAAACATATTTGTTTCCACTCCATCTTTCAATGATTTTGAAAAATTTTAAAACAAATGAAAATGGCAAAACTAATAAAGCATCATCTAATTGTGCTGGTTTAATTTTCAACAAAGTTTCTAGAATATAATCTGCACCATTTTTATTCAAAGCTAATAGTATTGGATCTTTAGTTGGTTTCATTGGCTGTTCACCAATCTTGTTTTTACTCCATTTTTTATGTTGTTTTTTATAAGTTTCTTCTTCGTCAATATCTTTATAGCCAATTTCTAATGCTTCTAATAATTTTTCTCCAGCTTTTAAAGTTTCCATAGTTTGTTTAGTAACAGCAGTAGCTTCATCTTCATCTTTTTCGCCATCTAATTTCTTTTCTTCACCTTCTAAAGATTCCAATAATGTTGATTCATAATTCTCATCCATTTCTTTTTCTTTTTCTTCTTCAATGAAAACTTGATCATCAGTTTCTTCCCATATTCTAATACTATGATCATGAGAAGTTGATGTAACAAATCTACCATCTGTAGAAACAGCAACACACCAAACCTCACTTTGATGTGCACTTAGTTTTTGGATACATTCAAATTTATCACCATCCCAATATTTAACTAATCCATCTTTACTTGAACTGAAAAAATTATGACTATTTGGTAAAAACCTAACACACATGATTGAATCTTGATGTCCAAATATTGATTTATGACAATCACCAAAATCTAAACCCCAAATTTTAATGTTTTTATCTGCTGATGAAGTTATGATCATCTTAGAATCATCTGAAATATCAATGGATAAAACTGGTAATTTATGTCCATATAAACTTAAGTAAAATTTCAAAGTATCAAAAAAGAAAACTTTAACTGTGTTATCTAATAATGAAACTGCTAAATATCTATTATCTGGTGAAATTTTCAATGATAAAATATCATCATTTAATTCTAAAGTTTTATTATGGAATATCTTCATTTTAGGAATTGATCTTTCAGTTCCAGGAATGTGTTCTTGTTCAATTCTAAAATCCCAAAATTTAATTGATTTATCATTTGATCCTGTAACTAATGATTTACCATTTGGTGTTATATCTAAAGACCAAATAGCTCCATCATGTGCCTGTACCGTTTCTAATAAAGTTGAACTTGCTAAATCATATAATTCTAATTCACCATTTCTTGTACCAACAACAATTAATGTACCACCTGGTAAAAATTTTGTTGATAATGCATATCCACTTTCAAATGTACGTAAACAATTTGTTGTTGCTGTGTTCCAAATCTTCAGTAAACCATTTGATGCTGTAGCTAATAATTTGTTATTATCACTAATATCCATTGCTCTAACATCGGTTCTATGACCTTGAATATCAACGGTAAATGATTTAACTGGTGGTGATACTTCTTTCGCAGTGAATGGAATGGTGTATAATTCTAAAGTGTTGCTTGAAGTTGATAAAACAATTTCTAGTTTAGAGCTTGACGTTGATCCCCAAGTTGCATGTTTGATTTTAAAACCTGATCTTAAAACAGTGAAATTTTGAATTAACATTGACCCTAAAGATTCTTTAATAGATTTAGCAATTTCTTCTTCTTCATAACCCTTATCTTTTAATCTTTTTTCTCTTTTCTTTGTAGCTTTAGCGATTTCATCTTGAGTTCTAATTCTGAAAATTTCCACGGTTCTATCAGCATTTTGAATAAAAAATAATAATTGTGAATTTGAAATTTTCTTGAATGAAATTTCTAAACCTCTTGATTTACTTTGTTTCTCAAATGAGATTTTCTCAACAACTTTATTTGATTCATTTTCAAGATTAAAATTCCATAATTTAACTTGATTTTCTGCACCTGTTGTAATCAATAAATCTTCAAAAATTTCTAAACCCCAACATTCACCAGTATGAGCAACATGAGTTTCCATACATTGCTGAGTTTTCAAATCCCAAACTTTAATCAACCCATCTTTAGAAGTACTGATAAGATATTCATCATTTGACCAAATACCAGTGATTTGATCTTTATGACTACGTAATTTAAATAAACCAACTTCCCCAACAAGATCCCAAAAAATGATATTCGAATCTTTTGAACCAGAAATCAATTTAGTTCCTTCTTTATCAAATTCTAAAATTGTAACAGCAGATTTATGACCTTGAAAATTGATTAAAACAGTACCTGAAACTAAATCCCAAATTTTGATTGCCCCATCATTATAACCAACAGCCAATATAGTAGTGTCTTCATGATACTTCAAACAGCTGATCTCAGCAGGTTTCATAAGCTTCCCATCAGCAGCACCTGGTGGTAATCCATCCCTTAATCTTTTAACCAATTCACCAGTTTTAATATCCCAGATTAAAATTTCTTCTAAACCTGAACTAATAACTTGCCCAGCAGATGTTTTTTGTGATGGGGGCAAGTAAACTATATTTGCAGATGATGCAATGACACCAAACACGGACCTCTGCTCGTAACGTTGGTAGGATTTGACCATTTTGGAGAAGCTTAAGATTTATTAATGTTGTTTGAATTGAATCAGAAAATATTTTTACTTGAGAAAAAAAGTTAAAAAAAAAAAAAAATAGCGATGAGGAGTGGCCATAACAAAAATTATTTAATTTCAGAACTGTTGAGGAGTGGAAAAGTCTGATTAACAGGTAGAGAAGAGGATTTACAAGCAGTGAATTTGATCCATTTTTATTAATATTAATTTGAAGAAGAAGGGGCAATAAAAAAAAAAACAAAAAAGAACTCAAGCTATTTATTCTGATCAACAGATTTGGAAATACCAATTCCTTGAATTTTTTGAATATGAGCAGGACTTGGATTAAATTTCCTAACAGTTCTAATCTCATCAGATGAATATCCAGGAATACGAATGTTCCAATTTTTCTCCAAATTCAATTGAATATCTTTGACATTTAAATTTTCAGATTTACGATGTTTTGCAAGACGACATGCAAATGATGTCACATTAGTAACAAATTCATCTGCTAAATCTAATAATAAAACTTCAACGTCACCATCAATTGTTGTTTCACCATCTCCCTCATCTGCTCCAACTGTTTTAACTAATTCTGTCAATTTACGTTTAGATAAAACTCTATTACTTTGTAATTCATAAGGTGGTAATTTAGAAATGACTGGAGTAGTAACTGATGGAGCTGATAAAGCTGCACCACCAGTTAAACTTGGTCTGTTTTGATTGACTGCGACTGGAACAATAGGTCTAACTTCAACTTGGGTTGATAGTGGAACAGAAGGTGGTGCAGTCTTAAAAACATTGGCAGCCGGAAAATTATTTGGTAATCCAGAGCTGTTTGGTTTGGCTGCAGCATTAGCCGTTGTAATTGGGGTGTTTGGAGAAGCAGAATCTCTTGCTGCAACATTATTTAACTGTTGGTTTTGAGGGGTTCCAGAACGAGAAGCGTTAACTGCAGCAGAATTGGCTCTGGATTGGATTTGTGGCTGAGAAACTGGTATTGGCTGACCAATTTGTTGTTGTTGTTGGTGTTGAGGTAATCCTTTCTGTAATTGAACTTGAGAATTAGGAACTTGTTGTTTATTTTGAAACTGGTTTGATTGTGATAATTGGTTTTGTTGTAATTGAGGTGATTGACCAAAATTTTGCTGTCCTAAGTTTTGATTATTTCTTGTTAATGGTACTGTTGGATTTTGTGAGATTGGTGTACCTAATGGTGTTTGATTGTTACTATTTGGTAAATTGTCACCGGTTAATGAAGCATTCAAATCAAGGGGTGTTCCCATTTGACTTTGAGGTCTTGGTTGTTGTTGTTGTTGCTGCTGCTGCTGTCTTTGTTGCTGTTGTTGATGTTGCTGTAATTGTTGTGTTAATTGAATGGCAGCTTTTCTGTAAACCAAATATCTTTCTTTCAAAGTCTGTTCTTGTTGTATTAAAGCATTCATTGATTCTGGAGATATTGTTTTTTTCGCTTCATCAATACTTTTCAATTTATTTTGGAACTCATTGATCACTTTTTGCAAATATTGTAATTGTTGGTAAGGGTTTCTGTTTCCAGGAGCCAATGGGTTGGTTCCACCAGGTGTGGACATTGGCTGAACCATAGGACTTGGAGACGCTGTGTTGATCCTCGTTGCTCCTGCACTGACAGCGGTGTTCTGAGCAAAAGATTGTGGGATTACAGGAGACTGTTGTTGAAGTGGTTGCTGCTGTTGCTGTTGCTGTGGGATTGGTCTTTGAACCTGTTGCTGAGCTAACTGAGGTGAACTTTGTTGCTGTGACGGAGTGTTCATCATCTGAGGGTTTGGGACCTGATTGTTCAAACTATTGTTTCCAGTCTGTCTTACCTGCTGTTGTTGTTGGTATTGCAGCAAAAGTGCTCTGATACGCTGTGCTTTCTTCAAATGGGGTTGCCCTTCTGGAGTGTCCTGTCCAAGTCTTTTGGCTTCACTCAGCTCAAAGGAGCACTGCTGGATAAGCTTCTGAATCTGTACTGGCTGGATACTATTAGAACCACCTCCGTTTGGCTGTTCTGCACCTTGTGCACCGTTTTGTAAAGGCTGTTGATTCATTTATTATGTATTGGTAATATTATTCTCAAAATTCGCAATCCTTGCAAATACAACGTGTTTTGGGCTGTTTAAAAAGCTGAGTGTGAAAATAAAATATAGTCTTTGCACTGGGAAGTCAATCTGGATATACTAAAAAGGCAGATTGAACGGGTCTCCGTTGTTTTGTATTTCTTTCCAGTTGTTTTTTTAATATCATTTTAAGAAAATTGAAAATTGTGAGAATTTAAACAAATTTTGAAAAACATGAAAATAAGCGTTACCCAGTCAGAGAGGGTAATAATAATATTGAAAATTACTATTACAAGTTATGTACATTTGTATAAGGGCAACCCAAAAGTTCAAAACTACAACAGGGACCTTAAAATACAAACGACTTTTATTTGCTTTCCAGCTTGTTCTCTTTAAAATACTCCACAAAATCATCCATCAAACTTGGCCAGGCAGCAGTCTCGTCGTAAGTACTGAAACTGCTATCATCTTTATACTCTTGTAAGAACAACAGAAACATGTTCCAGGTATCCCGCGAAATATCATGTTTCCATTCTTGTCTTAGAAACTCGTTCCAAGTCTGCACAATAGAACCAAACATTGGTTCCAACAGTAATGTCCAGTAATCTATAGCTGTTTCCAGTCCTAAAATAAAAGTTATTATTCTGTCAACTTAAACATGAGACATGAAAAGGATGCAAAAAATAGTTTAGTAATCATACCTAATGCTCTTTGACCTTCTTCTAGCAGGAAACTAAAAGTAAATTCATAAACTTTTTTAAAATATTGGAAATCATCACTCAATTTCTGAGATAAAATATTCATGTAGCTTCTCATATCCTCTAGTGATTCAGCTCTTAAAAAAAATGTGTTATTATTGATCAACTTAAATGCATAAAACAGCGACCTACCGTACTAATTGCCATTGAACCACAAATTGTGTTCTTTTGAATACACCGGCTGTTGGTGATTTTAAAAACTCTGCAAGTGCCAGAACAACAGTGTCTTCTGGCTGGAACCCAAGATCTGATATGTATCTCATTGTGCCATCCACTCCGATATCATCAGAGTCTTCGTCCTTGTAGCTGTCAAAGATCTTGGTCAGGTTCTTGTTGTCTCTTTTGTTTGGAGTTGCCTGGTAGGACAAATAGTCGTTGATCGCCAACTCCAAATTGTAGTTGGAATTTCGCAAGAACCTATCAGCTGCTTGGGAGTTAGACCCTGTGAAATCGATGAACTGATCTCTTAGCTGTCTTTGAGTCTTTGTTTTCTCTGTTAGTAACATCTCGATAAAAATAGATTGAAATCCACTAAGAACTCACATTTTTGGACATTATGAATACTTTCAGATGCCACAAGGGTCAGCACGGCACACAAAACTTCTTTTGCTCAAGTTTTGAAATCAACGATTTCTCCTGTTGTTAAACAAAACAATCTTAGAATTTCGTGATAATTCGAAAAATTCAATATTTTGATTATTTTTTTTTATACAAACAACAACAAAGAAAACAACTTCAAATTCAGTTCAAATGGCGGTTGATTCGACGTCGCAGTTTGCGTCAGTGTCTATTTCGAAGTCCAGAAACTTCAGTTGGGTGTTTTTTGTCGACTGGTTTCTTGTTTTTTTGGCCACTGTAATGATGATATTTTATTTCAACAGGTTTTTAGGCATGTTCATCAGCGGCTTGCTTAAATTGACGCTTTGGAAGTCCAAAAAAATACGAGTAGACGTGCAGTCTATAAAGTTTTCATTTCTTGGAGGACGTCTTTTTTTTAAGAACTTGACGATTATTGATAAAGATCAAACATTATGCGCGTTACAAGGTAGTTTAACTTGGAGATATTGGCTACCGGCAGTACGGCAGACAGAGTATCTACAGAATGATGATCCAGCGGCTGAGCCAAATGTGCAATTGAATAGCAAACTGCCCACCAGAATTATCCTGGAGATTGATGGACTTGAGTTGTTTGTTTATAATAGAACTGTGTCATATGAGAATATTATTGAAAATTTGAATAAAAGAAATGAATTGGATTGTGAACAGGAGAAAGAGATATCCGATATTTTCTCAAATGATACCAGTGATGAAACATTAAAAATAGAAGAAAAGCCAGTCAAAAAACCTTCTTTCTTTTTGTTAAAATTATTACCAATTAGTTTCAAAGTGAACAAAGGTGCCATTATTGCAGGTAACAACTCTACAGAAGCTATTTTGGTTGCATCTTATGCTTTTGCTGATGGACTTCTGGATCTTTCGAAAAGTGAGAATCCTTTAGATATTTGCAGAAAATTGTTTACCACTAAACTTGATAGGCTCAAAGTGTCTTTGAAACCAAATATTTCTTATAAAAATGCAAAAAATGATTTGAAGAATGTTAAAAAATCAAGTACAAAACGTTCTCCCAAGTTTTTGAGGTTCAAACTGTTTTCAAAACTATGGAATGTTGCTTCTCAGAATTCAAAAAATAATAAAATTGAAGAGCAATGGAAAGGTTTAGCACTATATTTAGATGATGATGAAGACTCAATTACAGACATTTCAGCCACTGAAATAGAGTATGCTAAATACACCGCAATTTTGGATGCAGAAACTTTCAATTTCACCTACTACTTTGATCTTCCCGGGCTGGTCCCAGAAGATCCAGAATCATTGGATTCATTTCAAGGTTTGGATATTGGAAATGGTGGAACAGCCCCAAAATTTGGAATGGAAATAAAACTCTCAAATGCAACCGCTCATTATGGACCTTGGGCTGATCGTCAAAGAAATTCATTACATCAACTATTCTTCCCAAGATTTTGTAAAGATGCTATACCACAAGATAATTTACAAGTTGGTCAAAAAAGAATTTACACACATTCATCTATCAGTATAGAAACCATTGGTGATTGTATCATTAGGGTTCCTTTACGTGAAGCAAGCAAGAATAAGAAATTTGCTGAAATCTTGAGAAAATCGCCGGACTCAATTAGACCGTTTGGATGGGTTGAACTCAAATTCAATACTGGTTCTTCTCTTTATTCTGAAATTGGAATGGTGGCTTCCAAAGAAGGGTTTGCAAACTCATTTACTGTTGATTTATTGGATCTTGAAGTTCGTTCAAGTGTCAACCATGATATTTTATTAAGATGTAATCAGCATATAGTTAAAGCTGATTTTGGATATCCATTACAATGGAATGGTCATACTTTTTGGAACTTCAGTAATGAATCAAGAAATACTGATATTTTTCTACTTAAAGAACATGTCGAATTGTTTTCTGATATGATTGAAGATTTTTCATCTGGTCCACAGACTCCTTATGACTTATTTAGACCATTTAATTACACCATTGATTGGAAAATTTTAAACTATGGTTTGTTTCTCAATGTTAATGATGCAAATATCATCAACAATCCACTGGATTTTAATGATAACATTTATTTATCATTTCAAGGTCAAGAGTTAGATATCAAACTTAATATTCCATTGGATGGTATTCTGAAAAGATCAAACACCATTGACTTCAACATCTATACACCGCAATTTTCATTGATTTTAGATACACCTCCATGGCATACTTTGAACAGTTTTCTAGAGAATAAAGAGGTTGGTAGAGCCAAGAAGTTCAATATTGCTGGTTCTCATACATCTCACTCAGAAGTTGGTCCAGGGCTTGTTGATACTTTTGTTATAGCTTGTACTGGTAAATATGTTGGTTTACAATGTTATGGATTTGTTGTTAAGTACATCATGAGTATCAAAGAAAACTATTTTGGTGATTTTGAAAACTTTAGAACTTTAGAAGAGTATACTGAGGAAGTATTTGGTCAAGACAATACCGAAGAAAATTCTTTGAATTCACTGAAAATAAATGAAGCAGATCAGAACAGGGATGATAGGAGAACACTTTTAAGAAGAACTGTCAATGAAACTGATGTTCATTTCTCATTTTGTGTTGATGACAGCGCAATTATTTTACCATCAAGTATTTATGATAGTGTTTCTAATATGACTTTATATTTCAGTTCTTTAGACATTGATATCAGATTTACGAATTATTATATGGATATGCAAGTTGATACATCTCCAATCAAAGGTTTATATAGAACAAACTGCACAAATGAAGATGTCGTGAATTTAACAGGTCCTTTTAAAAACTCAAGATATGATTTATCTATTGATGGATTAACGATTCATGGTCACAGAATGTTTGGATTGCCTCCAGTTGAGCCAACTTATTTTTGTAAATGGGATATTACTCCTGGTGTTATAGATTTTACTGGTAACAGTAACGCTTTGGTAGGATTCAAGTCATCTATTGTTAAATTAGCCTTTGGTTACAAAAACATGGAAAATAAACTTTTATTTGAAGAACCTGTTGTGAAAGATACGACCTCGTTGAATGTCATAGTACCAGAAATTTCCATTAGTTTGATTGAAAATAATTGTGATAACTACATCAAATTAACTATTAAGAATTTTGTGTTCAAATTTATAGATTTAACCAATGAAAGATATTCAGGAAGGCTTGATGCCAATATTGGTAATATTTCTTTGGCGATCAATGATTTGAAAAATACTACAAGCTATTTTTTGTTGCAAACCTCACTGAAGTTTTCTAATTTCATTCAAAAGAAAGATGCTGAATATGAAAGGGCTTTACAAAATAATCACACTCGATTACACGATGCTCCATTTCACAGACTTCCTTTTTTTCTAAGTGAAGAAGATAGGGCTGATGATTACATGGAATCCTATGGTTCTATTTTCCCTAGTTTTTCATTACCAGATGTTGCGATTCCGTGTACAACTGAGACCATTGATATGCTATTTGAGGATATGGGAATTGAACCACTTGAAGAAGAGGATACTGATTCAGTTTCAAGTGTCTATAACTCAACCGCAAGAGGAAGATCGAGAAGCTTTTTCCAAGACTTTGGTCCAGATATGAAACCTCAAAAGTCATTCAGCTCAAATTCTGTGAATTGTAAAGATTACTCCAGTACTATAAAGGGGCAGTCTTTCAAAAGGTTGGTTAGCTACAATGATAGTGTATTTGTTCCCGAACAAAAACCTGATTCTGAGTTTGAGTATGACAATTTGATCTTGAACATTGGTGATATTGATATCTACGCCACTTCAAATTCCATTGATACTGTTCTATTTTTCATGGAAAGTTCTGAGTTCAAAACTATGGAAGATGTTCTTGATGATTTGAACATTGCTGTGTTGAAACAGCTGGCGTTATCCAGAGATGGGAAAGCAATAGTTACAAATATGAATTTTGTTTGTCCTAATGTCAAGTTTTCTTTTAGTCAATCAGGTTGGTGCTATGATTCAAATCCACTGTTTGATACGGATTTTGCATTTTTGTTTCTTCATGACGTTTCTACTGTTTTTTCAAATACTCATTTCAAAGATGGTCAAGAGAATAAGTCATTGGCATTGCGTCTAATGAGTTTGGAATTTGAATTGAAAAAAAGTTTTAGCACTTTCTCAGGAAATTCGAAATTTGTGCAAGCGTTGAAAGTTGCCGCACATGATTTAGAAGTTTGGTCCCACAACTCTTTACAAAATGTATCCTCAGTGAATCTAAAGTCTTTTGAACTCAATATCCAATCTGAAGAAATTAATTGGGTGTCTTCATATTTGACCAACACCACGTTATTGTTTTCCAATTGGAAGTCGAGAATGGAGAAAATTTTAAACAGCTTGAAGCAATCTGAAATCGAGTTACTGTATCAGGTCACATTGGCAAGTACACAACATAAAGTTGAACATGACCCAGCTGTCATTACAAGACCTGCTTATATCATTAGACTGTCAAAGCAACATATAAGAGCCAATGATAGTTGGAAATTAATCATTCGTTTGCGTCACATTTTGAAGAACCTACCTATAACCTGGAAAAATGAGCATCAACCAAAATTCATGTGTTCAGACTTTAGTGCTCCAGCCACAGCCATGAATGATGTCGTGTCAATATTTTCAGCTTGGAGAAGTTGGGAATTTGCTGATATTGGTCGTTGTTATATTTTCAGATATGTCTTTGATTCTAAAAAGATTAACATGAATGCACAAAAGACTGATAATCCAAAGATGTTTGAAGTATTAGTCGAAACTTTCAGAATTGAATTGTTAAGTGACGAAACTGAGGGATCTCTATTTGCCATAGAATCTTTGGAAGTGTCTGGAAATCAGCCAATATTTGAAAACTTGAATGGAACTAGATCAATTGTGTACAAAGAGTCTTTATTAATAGGACTGAATGTTTCATCTATAAAAGCTGATTTGACTCCTGTATTATTTAAATTGCAAGATTTTGAGTTCGTTAATCATTTTAAAGCCGATGATAGTGAAAATGACTTTGATACATCGTCTTCCACCACTGTTCCTGAAAATTTTCAATGTACTCAAATTACAACTTTTATCAACAGTTTTGCAGTGAAAGCTCATTTAGGATCCACAGCGTTTGGTATTTCAGGTAATAATGTTGGGTCTTCTGTTATTCTAAAACAGAACCACTTTACTGATTTTTCATCTGTGTTAAAATTTGATAAATTAGATTTTGATTTATTTTCAGAAGACTCATCCGCTATCAACTATAATGTTTCTAAGTTTGATATTTGTGCTTCTTCGATTGGCGATCTTTTTAAGGATCCAAAACAAATTGATATTTCAATTGATTCAATTTCATCAAAGCTGTTAAAGACAACCGAAGACTATCTACAAATTTTGAACAGCGTTGGAGATGATATTTTAAAGCTAAAGAAAATTATTTCCAAAGAATTAATGTCGCCTTTATCAGAAGTTAAATCTCGAGCAAAACCTGATTTCATTGATAGATTGATCCCAGATATTCCAGTTATTAACTTGAAAATTAATGTAAATGGTATCTTTTGGAAGCACAACATTTTAAGCCCTATTAGTGCAACTGGGCACTTGAAATCTGTTAAACTAGATTTGCTGGCATCTTCCAATATAATTGGAGTTACAGCTGACTATGAAGAACTTTACGTTTCTATTGGGTTGTATTTCAAAAGCGAGATAATTACTTTGAAACAAAGAGGAATTGGGCTTTTCGTCAAAGTTATTCCAGGTGAGCTTGATTTAATTGATCTTATAGCCAACCTCGGATCTACAGATATTTTTATTCCTCAAGTTTTAAAAAATTTACCATACTATAAAAATGCATTGACTGATATGGAATCATCATTTTCAAACCTAAAAAAGTCTGCAATTGTATTCAAAGACAAATTAACTTCTGGATATTACTCGGCATCAGCACCAGTTGAATCTATACCAGACACATCAAGTTCATTGTTTAATAGATTACTGAAAAGGGTCACTATTCCTAGTGGTGACTTTAGTGTTGGTTTACAAATGCACAAAGCACATTATTCAATAAAATTAGAGAATATATCTTTGGCATTTACAGACTTCATCACAACAGACGATTCAATAATTCCAGTCAAACCTTATTTTGATATAGGCATTCAAAGTACCAAACTTGTTATCCAAGATCGTACAATTCATTCAAATGTTTCGAATGTCATTGATGTCAATTTATCATTGAAAACAATCAATTTGGCACAATCAAGGGAATCCATGCAATCACTTCATATCGAATCAAACCATTGTCGAATTCTATTACACCCAAGGACAACAGTAAAGATATTGGAGCTGATCAATGAAGGTGCACATGTGACCGATGTTTTATTCCCACCTGTACAAAAGCAAGACCAATCTATTTCCAAGATTTCTAATAGTGATTGTCCACATTTGATGGATTACTTCAATTTCAGTACTATTCAAATGTTATCTCATAATGCTTGTCTGGGTTTCATCTTTGAAGATTTGATTGATAGTTATCCAGGTATTATTGTTGGGTGTGAAAAAGCTTTCATCATTACAGAAGATTATATTGGTAAATTTTCACTTATTCATGCTTATTTCTCTTTAGCCAAAGGTAGCTCTTCTTCATCATTTTTTAGCATCGGTAAAGAAATTGATAGTCCTAATAGAGCTTTCTTACCCAACATGCAGGTCTCTTATGTTATCAAAAAAGTTGACAGCAATAAATTTGTTAAAGTTCGTGTTACAGGAGAAGAATTGGATGTGAAGTTTGTCACCTCATCTGTTGTTTTGATAGAAAGAGCGCTGAAAGCATACTCTTATATTGATTCTAAAAAAAAATCAATGGTGAGCTATCCAAAAGTTGCTGTTAAAGTTCCAGATTACTCCGCGTTAGAGAACTATCAATTACCAACCGATATAACTGATATTAGTGTTGAAATGAATTTTGCCGGTGGTATTGTTAAACTCTACAGACTTGAAGAATATGAAGTTTCCGATAAATTATTTGCTCCTTCATTTGAACTTAGAACTCCAGCAGTCAAGATAATTGCTGAATATACCAAGTCTCATGGTTTAAAAGATCACAGTCTTTTGTTGGAAGTATTTACATTTTCTTCTGAAAATTTACTTCACTCTACCTGTGTTCCAGTTGTTTATGATATCATCAACTCAGTGAAATCTTTAGGAAGATCATCTAAGTCCAGTAAAAAGACTACAAAGTCCCAGAATGTTAGTTCTTTGAAAAAAGATAATGATTTTTTGAAAGTTATTTCCAAGTTTCACATTGATTTTGCGGTCCATATTGATAAACAAGAGGTGATTTTAAGTTGTGAACCTTCAGCTAAAGTTCAAGCTGTTGTTGGTATTGACGGTATTGATATCAGACTTAACACAAACGAATTAGATGATACTCAGCCATTGGGTGCTTTACTGTCCATTCATGGATTATCCGCTGCTCTTCAACATTCATACTCTAGAGAAATCAGCGGATCTATTACTATCCATAGAATGTTGAATACAGTTTTGTTATCTGAAGTTGAAGATTTTATGATCTATGCTGCGGGTGAGATTGAAAACGTTGACTCTTACATCAATTTGAAACAATTGCAAGATTTACACTTGTTCAAAGATTTATGGTTTACTTCAGACAACTCTTCTGAATTTGAAACTTCCATTGCATCATTTGATTCTTCTGGTACACGCTCAATCACTGAAAACTACAATACACTAGTTTCGAAATTTCAAAAAGTCACCACTACCAATCCACTTCCATGGAATGTTAATTTTTCAATTTTGAATGTTACTAGTAAAATTGATCTTGGTCAAGCTTTAGGTGTTTTCCATCTCAGTTTGGATAAATTTTGGGCAGTATCAAGAAAGAAAACTAATTGGGAGCAAAACATGTCTGTTGGTTTTAATTCAATCAGCTTGACTTCACAAGGAAGATTAGGAGGAAGTTTGACAATCAATGGGATTCGTATTCATTCAGTGATCCAATGGTCAATCACAAATGATACATTTGGTATTCCATTGGTTCTCTTGACATTTGGATTTAGTGATATTGAATTGAAGGCTTCATTTGATTATAACGTGTTTTTGATTGCTAGGGTGATGAAGTCATATACCACGGTTTTCAATCAAATTGATAAGGATAAAGTGTTGAAAGATAAATTGGTTGCAGCAGTATTTTGTCAATCTATTGAAATTTTCACCACTGCATTGGCAGCCTCTAACATTCTTGATATTTATAATACTTTATCCAGAATACGTCAAGATAGTAAAACCTCTTATAAACAAGATTTGAAAACTAAAATTGATTCAGCACCAAAACAAAAAATGATTGATATCATCAACATGATTGCTTCATTAAGAACCGAACTGGATGTGAAATTTGGTAAGATAATTTTTCATATTTACCCAGGCTCATTAGTCGACTCACAAGTTCTGATCATTGATATTGGTGGATTGGATGCTCGTTTCCAACAAGCGTTTGTTGACGTAAACAATGAAGACACATTGGGATTACAATTATATGATATGTCTGTTGCTTTATCAAGTTATAAAAAACAATTGCCAGAAGATTCAATTGCAAATCTTTCAGTTGAAGAGTATATTCTTCATTCTAGAGATGCTAAAGGTGGTAGTATTTTTATTTTCCCATCATTTGAATGTAATATGAAGACTATCCAAAAGCCAGAGGAATCATTGATTAATTTCACCTATAACAGTTCATTTGGAGGAAAAGTTGATGTTCGTTGGAATTTAGGTTCAGTTAATTTCATTAGAGAAATGTATGCTACCCATTCAAGAGCTTTGACATCAAGATTACCGAGATCTGAATTGAAAGATGGAATTCCAGTCTATCAGGATATAGAAGATAAGATCAAAGAAGTTGAACTAGGTACTAGATATCAATATGTTCCGCTTGAGCCACCAGTTATTGGGGCTCCGCAATTAAGAGATTTGGGAGATGCAACGCCACCTTTAGAGTGGTTTGGTTTACACAGAAAGAGTTTCCCAGGATTGACACATCAATATATCATTGTTGGTCTGCAAAAATTAGTTCATGAGGTTGAAACACAATATGGTAAGATTTTAGGGAAAGCTTGAAGTTTTAGCTTCACATAATATAATGACAATTTACGATTATATATTTATTAGTTTTATTAGTTTATGTAGCGTCAAACAGCAATATTCTCATTCATCCATTAACTCATTGACATAAATTTTATCTTCTTTCACTAGTAACACATTATTCTGAACCCAGAATTCAATGGCAGAGTCCAACAGCTCTGGATCCATGCCTAATGACTCTTGTAAGTCTGTCTTGGAAAAAGATTCAATATCATTGAACATGTGAATCACAGCAGCTTTATCCGGAGTTACATTAAACGACACCTCTTCACCATTTATTTCCAAATCCAACGATACAACTCCTGCATTGACCCAATTCAATTTTCTGTACTTTTTCAATTTACTGAATGTTTGTTGATAAATTTCTAATTGGGACTCAATGGCTTTTGGTAGTTTAAACTGATCCTCTGGAAATTCTGGCCAATACATGTGTGATGTAATTAAGAATTGCAAGTCACTCGAAATATTTTTATTTGCAGAAAGTATATCTTGTTGTATCAAGGCACTATCTTTAAGATCTTTAAACATGACATCTAGGTTTTGGAATTCATCTTCACCAAATTTCTTCTTCAATTGCATAAATTTAGCATAATCTGTTGCAACATCTTTAAATGACAACAATCTTTTAGCAAACACTTTAGAGAATTCATTAATAAAAGATTCTTTTGTGTCAAATATAGTTATCAAAGATTCAATGATACTTGTTTTCTTGAAATCTGGTAAAGCATCAATTGGATCTGGAGACCAATCTAATGTAAAATTATGAATCACGCCATCATCTGTTTTTTCCAACTCTTCTGATAGTGGGATAAGTTTAGGGTCAGTATTTATTTTTAGTAAAGCACCAACAATTGTAGAAATGGTGTCTTTTCTGTCTTTTAAATATCTTCTCATTGGTCTAGAAGCATGATCCAAAAGCACCCCTCTTGGATCAACTATCAAAAAAGCTTTAATTGTGGACATATAACAAGCAATGATGTCGTTTGTATTGGCACCAGCATGTAGTAACGATAAGTTACACGTATTGATGAAACTATTCACCAAATCCTGTCTCTGCCCTGGGGATAAGCAATATTTTAAATCATTTAACGCTGGAATTGACAATGGAAAACTCATCACTATCCCAAATATCTCACTAATCCGTAGTTTAGCCAACTCAAGACGAGTGACTTCATTATCATCCATATTTCTAACAAAAGAAGTGTCCCAAACTCCTGCAAGTTCTGCTAATTCTTTAGCAACTGACTCTTCATATTGGGTTTCCAATAGAGGCTGACAGTCAACGCCTATACTTTCCAAAAAAATTGTGTCTGAGAACATCGAGTTTGTTATTTTATGCCTTAGCAACGAATATAGTATTCTCAAGAAATATTGATAATCAATTTCACTTAAATTCAAGTAATACAACGGGAACTCAAACATTCGTTTCAGGTGTTTTAGTTGTTCGACATCACCACCAACGTCGTACTTCAGTATGAAATCCCGCGTTTGATCAAGGTACTCTTGTAAAACTAGTGATATTTGATTATTGTTGTATAAGTTCTTTAAAGATTGTTTGATTCTTGGTGATGGTTCCTTCAACGCGTGGTTCATGAGCCAGTAAAGCACAATATCTGTGTCATTGTCCTCTGGAAGTTCCACTTTAGGGAAAACCTGGTAGAACTGCGCTTTCAACATCGGTTTCTCGGTCTTCTGATAATGAAAATTATAAATATTGTTTACATTTTGTGAAAAATTTCTACGTGAATTTCATAAATATTCAATATTAATGAAAACATCAGATTCAAAAACAATAAATTAAACAATCCCCAAACCAAAATATCGTTACAAAGCATTTACAGTTATTACCAGAGTCTATTTGTTGCCTAACTAAAAACAAGAAAGAAAAAAGATCAAAAAAATTCAAAACAAAAAAAAACACACACACCCAAAAAGAAAGCTTTCAAACCACATCTTACTCGTTTCCTAACAAGTCACGGTTCTGCATCGTTATACTTCTGGTCATATTGTTCACTTTGTAAATACCAACCAACTGTTGTGCAAGTTCAAACATATTGTTTCTTAAAGAAATAACCACGAATTGAGCATTTTTGGTACGATCTTTAATGTAATTAGCGACAATAGAAACATTTCTAAAATCTAAAGCAGCATCAATCTCATCCATAACATATAATGGAGTTGGTTTATAACGATGCAATGCAAAAACTAAAGCCAAAGAACTCAAAGTTTTCTCACCACCAGACAAATTGGAAATATTTTTCCATGATTTTTTCGGTGGCATAACACTAAACAAAATACCTTCAGAAAATGGATCCAAACTATCAACTAATTCTAATTCAGCATTACCACCCATAGTAATCATTTGGTACATTTCTTTCAATGTTCCCGAAATGATATTGAAACCTTCCATGAATTCATCCAATCTTTTTTTTTTCAATTGTTCAGTTAATTCTTTGGCTTCATCTCTTTTAGTAACAGAATCATTTAAATCATTTTTACGTTGATTATGTTCAGATAATCTTCTTCCATATTCTTCTAAAATATCAACGTTGACTTTAGTTTCTTTCATATATTCTTCTAATTCAATTAAACGATTTTCAATCTCTTTGATGTTCAAGCCTTTAATTTCATCTGGTGATAATTCACTTACTGAAGGATTTGAATATTTCAAAATATCTTCCTCGTTCTCTAAAAATGAAATCAAACTACTTGAATCTCTTATTTCTAAAGATTGATAAAGTTTCAAATAATGTTGGAATTTTTTCTTTTCATGTGAAATTTGCGATTGGATTTTTTCAATAGAATTTTCTAATTCAACTTGAGTAGATTTTAAATCTGTAACTTTGGAAATTTTTTCATCTAAATTTTCTTTTAATTGATCAATTTCTATAACTAGTTCATCTTTTTCAGATTCTAAGTCATTTAAACTTGCTTCCATTTTTTTGAATTCTTCTAGTTTCTTTTGATAATCAATTTCAACTTGTTTTAAAGATTCTTCAATAGATTTGATTTCTTCTTCTTTCTCGATTTTAGATTTACTATATCTTTTGATCTCATTAGTTATTTTTTTTATAGAAACTTTATTATTTTGTAACTTCCTTTGTAATAAATCAATTCTTTCATTTAATGAATCAACTTTAGAACTTTGTAAACGTAATTTAACACCACCAACTTGCATGATTTGTTCTTGTAATTCTTTGATTCTGTCTTGTAATTCTTTAGACTGATCTTGAAGTTGCTGAAGTTCTTTATTTAAAATTTTAATACTATTATTAATTTTATCAAAATCTTTATGGTTTGATTTTTTAGCTTCTTTAGATTTATTTAATTCTAATAATTGATTTTCACAATTTTTCAGTTCATTTGCTAAAGATTCAACTTCAAATTGAGCTTTTGAAATCAAATCTTCAACTTCAGGTTTTCTATCCTTCAGTTCTTTCAAAGCATTAGTCATTTCAAAATATGCATTTTGTGCAATATTAAAATCATGTTCTTTTTTTTCTAATTCTTTCTCTAACATTAAAACTTCATTTTCACTTACAGCACCAGCTTCTGAAGCGGATTTCATACCACCTCTACTAACATAATTACCACCACCACTTAAAGTACCTGATTTATCAATCAATTTACCATCAGTGGTAACAACCCTATATCTTTTACTTCCATAAGCAACTGCATTAGCATCTTGTAAATTATCAGCAACTAATGTATCCATTAAAACAGAATAAAAAGCTGGAGCAAATTTTGGATCTTTTGGTTTAACTAAATCAAATAATCTTGGTACATTTCTTGGAGTTTGAATTCTATTCAAATTAAATTTTCTTAATTTTGTTAATAAAATAAATCTTGCATAACCCAAATTATTTTTTCTTAAATAATCAATACATTGTTGACCAACTTCAACTGTTTCAACAACCATATCATCTAGTTGACCACAAGCAGTAGAAATAGCCACATCATATTTATCGTCAATGTAACCTAAATCACCTAATCTTCCATAAAACCCGCTGATACGACCTGATTCTTGTAATCTCATTAAAGCGGAAAGAACTTTACTTTTATTTTGAGTTGTTGAAACTGATGATCTTGCATCTATTGTCTTTTGTCTATGATTAGATAAAATTTCATTCATTTCATTTAATTTTTGTTGAGCTAATTGACATTCATCATTACCTAATTTGATTTGTTTATCAACATGAATTTGTTCTCTTTTCAAATTATAAATTTTCTTTTCATTTTCTTGACCTTCTTTAATGATGTTTTCAATTCTTTCATTAATTTGTTTAATTTCATTATCAACTTGTTCTAATTCATTTGTTAAAATTTTTAATTTTGATTGTGCAACAGAAATTTCTGATTTTTTATTTTCAATTTTTGTGTTCCAAGGTTGTAATTGACCATTAATAACTTCAATTTCTTTATTAATTTCTTTAGTTTTATCAGTTAATTCTAAACGAATTTGATCCAAAATGGATTTTTCTTTCAATAATTCATCTTTTAAATCTTTCATTTCAGTTTCTTGAGATTCAATAGTTGAATTCAACACTTTCAAATTTGATTCTGATTGAGATAATTCATGAATTGCAGTGTTCAATAATTTTTCTGATTTTTTCTTTTTAGTTTCCAAACTTTTCTTTTTTTCTTCATTTGAAATTTTCTCACGATCACTTTTCTTTAAAATATCTTGAACATTTTTAAATTTTTGATTTATTAAATCTAAATCAGATTGTTTTGATTTATAAACTTTTTTTAACTCTTTAATCTCAATTTCAAAATCATTTGTTTCTTTTTGTTCAACAGTTAATTTTTGTTTCAAATCATCTAAATTTTTTGTATTTAAATTGATAGATTCATTTAATTGGAAACCTTTATATTGATAAAACATTGATTTAGTTTCAACCAACTGTTTTTCCTTTTCCAAAAAATTTAAAGCATCATTTTTATTATTTTCTAAAGAATTTTTCTCTTTTTCAACAATTCTAAATCTATTTTCCTTTTCTTTACAAACTTCATTTAAAGTCTCGACAGTTTGAAATGATTGTTCAATAGCAGATTTATAATTAGAAGTACCAATGATATCTTCTAAATATTCCAATAATCCATCATCATTTTCTTTTTCACCTTTTGGTTTCATTTGTGCAATACTTTCAACTTCACCTTGTAAAATCAAAAATCTTTTATGATCAAGATCAATTCCTTTATCTTTTAACAAAGTGGTGACTTCAGTATAATTACTTCTATTACCATTAATTAAATATTCAGATGAATTATTTCTATAAGCTTTTCTTGAAACAATCAATTCACTATTTGGAACAGTTGTAGTTGTATCATCTAAATTATCAGTAACATGTTGAAAATGAATAGCAACACTACACCAAGGTAAGTTTGGTGCTGCTTCAGAGTTATGAATCAATTCACTTAGTTTCCCCTGACGCATTTTATTTGCTCTAAACCCAAAGACAAATAACATTGAATCAATAACATTAGATTTACCTGACCCATTTGGACCAACGATGGCACTAAAAGAAGAATGGAAAGGACCAATGGTTTGTTCACCAGCGTATGATTTAAAATTTGTTAGCACTAACTTTGTGATGACTAATCTTGTTATTGGTTCTGTTTGTTTATCGTGATTTGCTAGTAGTAAATTCTTATTGGCTTTTTTAGGAGAGATCTCAATGATATCAGGTCCGTTGAACGACTGTTTTTGTTTTGGAGACTGAAGTGGGGGCAGCAGCTGAGATTCTTTTGGAGGATCTAGCTTCATTGTTGGTGGAAGTTTAACTTCAGCTGGATCTTTAGCAGAATCAGTGGTGATATTCGATTCTGTAAGTTCTGGAGGCAATAGTGACTCGTGTTTCACAAATGATGAGTTCTGCTGCTGCTGCTGCTGTGACTCAGTCAAATTATGCGACATGTTCTTTCTAGGAGAAGGCGATGGGGTGGCCATGTTCTCTTTGCCAGATCCAGTGGATGCGACAGAAGCCATGGAGACATCAGCATCGAAGTACTGGTTCTCGTCGTCGCTGTCGTCGCTCTCGTCCTGCAGACGCGCTGCTGTTCGTGTGTTGCGTCTCTTTGCCGGCTGGTGGATGGGACTGGACTTGGTCGAGCTCATTAATGAAGGAAAGTTTGTTATTTAATTGGTGGCGTTTTGTTTTGTTTTTATTTGTTTATTTTTTTTTTTTTTGGTGATTTAAAATGAAAACAAAACAAAAAAATTAAAAAATTAAAAAATTAAAGAGATTTGAGTGGAAATCAATCGACAATGCTAGTAGAAATAACTTTGAGGATTTGGTTATGTACTTAGTGGTGATATTTCACAGTGAAATTTTGAACAAATTTGAAGCAAAATTGAGCGAGATATTTAAGTTTTAACTGTTTATAAATTTCGAGTTTTTAAATTAGCAATAACTCCCTCATTTTTAATGATCCAAAAGATTTAAAAACACTGTTGTACTCTGCAGACTCTCTACTATAACCTCACAACTTTCCACTCAAAACAAACGTATTCTAAAAAGAAAAAAAAATAAAATAAAAATAAAAAAAATCAATGATTTTTCATTTTAAAATTTACAGTATAAAAAATTCCAACATCAAAATTAATTTCCATAATTATAATATCGAAATTAAATTGATAAAAACATAAAGAAATATGTCCAAAACTCTAATTTTAGACAACGGTTCCTACCAAATCAAAGCAGGGTATGCACACTCCACCAAACCACCAACTTTACTAGACAACACCATCACAAGAACCAAAGATCGACGTTTATTAGTTTCAAATCAAGTTCATACAATTAATGATATCAGTGGTGTTACTTTTAAACGTCCTCATGAAAGTGGACAGCTTGTAAGTTGGGAAGTTGAGAAACAAGTGTGGGATTATGCGTTTAGTAGTAGTGAAGTTGGACTTGAAGTTGATTGTTCAGATACAAATTTGGTGATGAGTGAAACTCCTTTCCAATTACCATTATTATCAATGAATTCTGATCAAATTGTTTTTGAAGAATATGGATTTCAAAGTTTATGGAGAGGACCATTTGCAGGGTTTGTTCCTTGGAATTTTAAATTGAATGAACGTTTATATGAACCAAAAATTGTTAATAATGTTGATAAAGTGGAAAATTATAGTGATTTCCAACTAGTTATTGATTCTGGTTTCAATTGTACATGGGTGATACCTATCATTAAAGGTGTTGTTTATTGGAAATCAGTAAGGAAGCTAGAAATTGGTGGGAGATTTTTAAGTGGTGTTTTAAGAGAATTTATTTCATTTAGACATTATAATGTTACTGATGAAACAATTTTAGTTAATACGATCAAAGAACAATCATGTTTTGTTAGTTTGGATTATAACGAATCATTAAAACAGATTAAAAATAGTAAAGATAAATCACATATTATTGAATATGTGTTACCGGATTTTAATACAACAACAAAAGGTTATGTATTAACAAAAGAATTAAAGGAAAAATATAAACCACAAGAACAACAAATTTTAAAACTTTATGATGAAAGATTTAGTGTACCAGAAACGATATTCCATCCCGAGATTGTTGATATTAATAATAAAGCAGGATTAATTGAAACAATAGTTGATTCAATAAATTCATTACCAGAATTAATTAAACCATTAATAGTTTCAAATATAATTTGTATTGGAGGAAATTTCCATATGGAAAATTTTGAGAAAAGGATTTTAAATGAATTAAAAGTTGTATTACCAGTTGAATGGGAAGTTAGAATTGGGAAACCAATTAATCCTAAAATTTATGGATATGAATGTTGTAAAAAAACTATTGAAGAAAATTTTGAAATTTTTCAAAAAGTTCAAGTTAGTAAACAAGATTATGAAGAACATGGTTCACAATGGGTTCAAAAAAGATTTGGATTTCAATTATAGATTTTATAAATTACATTTTTTTTTTATATAAAAAAAAAAAAAAAAAAAAGTCTATTAGTTTTCTATCTATTATAAAGAGTAATTTAATTTAATTTAGTTTAGTTAATGATCAAACTTCAAACAACATGACAATATCTATAACAACACCCAACACAACTAGTGCAAAAACACTCCAAACACAATAATAATGCAACTTTTCAGGTTCAATAATTCTTGACATTAATAAACATAATGAACATATGGAACAACCTAAACAAACAATTAATAAAAATATAATCAAACATAAAGTTGGAATTGAAACAATTACATTTGAATATTCAAATGAAAAAACTATACCAGTTGTTAAACCAATCATAATCAATGAAATTAATGATGTTGAAATATATAAGAATTTTAAAACTAAATCATGTTGGATATCTTGATTTAATTCATCATCTGAGAAATAATCTGGGATATTAGTTGATCCATAATGTGGAATTAAAGATTCATTATCTAGAATCCGTTGTTGTTGTTGTTGATCATGATCATGATTTGATGAAATTAAAGAAGAAATGAAATTATTGATTGAATAAATTAAATTAACCAACTTTGTTGGTAAAATATGATTATTTTCGAATTGAAAATCAATTGATTGATTAAAATCAGATCCATTATCAAATTCATTCCAATATCTTGTAGTTGATTGAATTGAAGTCGAGTCAGATTTTTTAGAAGAAGATTTTGATCTTTTTTTATTAGTAATATTTGAAGTTGGATTTTTCCTTATATCAATTGGAGGATTACCATTAAAAATTGAAGCCCATGATGGAACAAATGATAATTTGTTAGAATTAAATAATATAAAATTTAATAAATTGAATGAATTATCAATATTATAAACTAAATGTGAATTAAAAAGTTGAGTTAATTGTTGTGGAGGTTGAATTGAACTCCAATGAACTTCTAATAGTGCATATGGAAATTTTGTTGAGTTGTTATTATTAAATTGAATTAATTGATTGAAAATTTGATTATTATTAATGGTTTTAAATTGGATATTTGATTTCAAACTTAGATAAAATGTAGAATTTATTGATGATTGTGTAGTAGTATTATTATTATTATTATTTTTAAATCTTGAATGATTAAAAGAATAAGCAACTAAAGGTTTAATTGATTTTTGGAAACACCATTCAAAAGAAATTTTTTCTAAAGATTTTAAAGAATCAATTTTAATAGAATTTTTATTATAAAATTGATCCCAAGTTTCATTTTTATAACAAGATTGTAATAAGTTGTTTAATAAATCTTCATCTGATATTAAAACAGAAGAAATTTTTCTTAATCCACCAATTGAGCTTAATAATAAAGCTCTAAAATTTGATGTAGTTGATGATGTTGAAGATTGATTTGAAAAATTATAAATTAAATAACCTGGATCAGAAGCTTGTGGTTTTAAAGCAATGTAGTTATTAGGATTATCCAAAACAATTTCCACTGAAGTAGAACTTGATGATTCTGGAATTAAAATATCTGAATTATTATTGTATAAATTAAAAGGATCCTTATCTAAATTTAATGATAAAACGTTATTATTTTTATTTTTATTATTAGTAGTGACTGTAGTATTATTATTATTATTTGAACTAGATGCTTGATTTTTTTCAGATTGAATGATTTGTTTTAATGATAAATTTGAAGATTTTTTCTTTAAATTAATGTTTAAAATTTTTTGAGAAATTGATTCATCAATAAGGGAATAATTAGTTAATAAAAACAATTTTAATTCAGATAAATTATCATAATGAATTAAGAATTTTGAAGTGAAACTTGAATTTTTCATTGAATTGTAATCAAAAGATTCATTTTTATTTAAATTTGAAGTATCTAAAGAAATTATTGATTGTCTTCTTTTAATTGGAGATTTCAAAGAGTTATTTGAAGAAGAAGAAGAAAGAGGAGCTGCTGCGGATTGAGAACGAATTAAGTCGTAGATCAAAGTGAGTTCCAAATAAAGACCTGTTAGATCAATATAGATGAATGAGTCTTGATTTTGAAGTAAATATTGGTTAATTTTATAGGATAAATCCATTGAATTTGATTGTGAATATTTTGAATATTTCTTCAATAATTTCCTTATAGCTGTTTTCTGTACCATTATAAAACGAGATAATTTTTGTAAATCTTGTGATAATTGATTTAATTGTATTTGGAAAGAAGGTTGAGGAGGGTCTGAGTCGATGATGTTTTCCAAATGGATGATTCTTCTCTTGATTTCGCCGATTTTGGATGCAAGGAAGATGTTAATGTTGTCTATCTGGGCGGTGAAAGAGGAGTATAGTTCATTAATTTGAGTGTTGTTGTTATCTTGTAGTGAATTAGAATTAGAATTAGAATTAGAATTAAAGCTGTTGTTTGGAGTGGTGCACTGCCTGATCTTTGACTTGAGGTCGTTGTAGTCGATGTTGTTGTACTTCCACTCGGGAACAGACTTCTTGAGGATCTGCTGGCCGAACTTCATCGTCTAGCAGCTGGTTGTTTAATTTTTGATATTAATTTTTTCAATATAAAATGAGAATAATTCTATTATTTTATTATTTATTTATTTATTAAGTGATAACCAGTATTTCTGTTTATGCTGTGTATATGAAGCTTAATGTTAACTGGGTGAGCAGTGAGAGCAGTGAGAGCAGTGAGCAGTGGTGGGAAACTGGAAACTGGACTCTTATTTATAATTTATAACTGTGGCCAACAGTCTCGAGAATCAGCAGCATGCTTCAATTGTAGATCTTTGGATTTTCCACGTGGGTCGTGTGAGTATTGAATTGAATTATGAGTTTTGTTGGTGTTGTTTGTTGGTGTTGTTTGTTGGTGTGTGGAGAGACGAGAGTGGTGTAGTTGTGTTCAGCAGACTCGTAGCTACACAACGGTGTTACTTACACCCAGCTAACTGCTTTGGATTGTCTGCAAATAACTTCAGGGTCTGCACTTTATTTCATTCTTTATTTATTCTATTTATTTAAGTACTGCAGTTATGATCGAATTTGGCCATTTGGCTTCTCTGTCCGGTTTCTTTCTTTCTTTTCTCTATAAAATTGATGTAGTAATTGTCCGATGCTCCAACTTCTTTTTTATACTCTACTCTACAATATAATATAATATAATATAATATAATAAAGCATAGAATAGTATAGAAATAAAAATCATAATCCACATCCACTCCCATATTCAACACTTTTACAACACTTGTAACCCCATTGACCATCCTCATAATAACTCCCATACACCTCACTATGTTCTTTCTTCTCTTCTTTATTATTATTATTATTATTATGATTATACATACTTTCAAGCTGTTTTTTCAACTCTTCACTTTGCAATCCAACCTGTTTCATCTTCATCCCACTAATCGTTGGATTCGCAGTATAATTCACATCATCATAAACACCTCTTTTTGTATCATCCCAAACTAATTTCATTCTTTTTGAATGTTCTTCTGCTTCACCTGTAAGATGTCGAACAAAATGATTCCGTTCATTTAAATAACCAACTGTTTCATCTCGTACTAATCTTGTTTTGGGATCATAATTAACTGATTCATTTTCATGGAATTTTTTCAAATAAACAGCTTTATCTTCTAATAATCGAACTATTTTCCCACCTTTTGTTCCATCAATTCTGATATCAACATTCCCTAATTCATATTCCTTCATTAAACCTAATTCTTCCAATTCAATCTTAACATCTGGATCCAATTCTTCCTTTTCTTCTTCTTCTTCTTCCTTCTTCTTCTTCGTATCATTATTATTTATTACAGCTGCTGCTTTTTTTTGAATTTCATCAATATATTCTTTATTATCATACCCAAACCATCTATCCCTTCTCCCATCATAACCCAACTCCTGTTCATTTCTTTTCCTTCCCAAACATTCATTTTTCTTATGAATCTCACCACATTCTTTACATTTTTTATTATTATTCAATTTCTTAACCCTTGCAGTAGTACTAGTACTAGTACTAGTGGTAATAGGTAATGGTTCAGTTGTTATTATATCTTTAATCCCATCTCCAGTTTTAGAGATATTATTATCTTGTAACTTCCCAGTTCTATGATGTGAAAGATAATCTTCATCTGTTGAATCTTGTATCCATACTGGTTTTGATGTAATGTATCTAGGGATATGGTTGTTTCTGTTGTTTTTATTATTTCTATTATTTCTGTTGTTTCTTCTATTCATTTCTTTCTTCTTTCTTCTTTCTTCAATGAGTATAACCAGTATATCAATTGAATTGAATTGAATTGAATTGAATTGAATTACAATGAAGTGCAATAAAATCAAAAATTTCAGCTCATCGCATAATAAAAAAAAAATTTTTTTTTTTTTTAAAAAATAAATTTATTCTTATACAAGAAGGAGAATAAAAACAAAAAAAATGAGTTCTCCTCAAACTTCTGCATTTGTCAAGAAACTAGCAGCAAATGGTGAGTTTATTTTATTTCTATTTTATAGAAAGAAAGAGAAAAAAACTTACTAACAAAAACAAGACCGTCCAACAAGATTAGCAGCTTTAGAATCATTGAAAAAATTCATAACTCATAAATCATTAACTTCTTTACAATTACAGAAATTATGGGTCGGTTTATTTTATGCAATGTGGTTCAGTGATAAACCACGTCCTCAACAACGTTTAGCAGATGATATCGGGAAATTATTATTGGAAACAATTCCAACTGATCAATTTTTAAAATTTTTTAATTCATTTTGGATTGTTATGGGGAAAGAATGGGAAATGTTGGATAGACATAGAATAGATAAATTTTTATTACTTATTAGACGTGTTTTTGGTTATAGTTTAGCTAGATTGAAATTACAAAAATGGGATTTGAAATTATTGGAAAATTATAATCAAGTTTTACAACAACATGTTTTAAGTGATGATGTTAAATTTCCAAATGGGTTGAGGTATCATGTGATTGATATTGTTTTGGATGAATTGGAGAAAGTTATGTTTGAGGGAGTTGAAGATGGAGAAGATGAAGAATTGAAAGAAAAGATTTTAAAAGAGACACCAGTTGCAGAGTTGATGGAACCTTATTTAAAGTTACAGAAGAGTGCTAAACTGAAGTTGTTGAGAGATAAGTTGCAAGAGGATTTGATTGAGGATGATAGATTTCAAAGATGGGTTGGTAATGGCAGTGAAGCTGATAGTGAATCAGAAGAAGAAGAAGAAGAGGAAGAATGGAAGGGATTTAATTGATTGTATTTTATGATCATATAATCATATAATCATATAATCATATAGTAGTATAGTAGTATAATAGTATAGTAGTATAAATAGTAGTATAACCTCCGGGTAACTCTTAATTTTAAAATTCAGCTGAAAAAAGAACACGTCGAAATTGAAATCTTTCACCATAATAAAATTTCAAGTCTATTGATACTTCATTAACTACACAGCAACACAACAACAACACAACAACAACAACAACAACAAGAGAAATGGCTGAAGGTTTGGAGAAGATTGCAGAAGTCCCAATTGAGTTCTTCAAAGACGGCTCTGCGTTCGTCAGCAAGTGCACAAAACCAGACAGAAAAGAATACCTCAATATCATCAGAGCCGTAGGAATTGGTTTTATCATGATGGGTGTTGTTGGTTATGCCATCAAATTGATTCACATCCCTATCCGTTACCTAATTGTCTAATCTACTCTACTTTATACACCAATTCTTTTATTCTATTCTTAAACCCTACTGTAGCATAAAATATCTATCTATCTATGTATGTATAAAAAAAATATAAAAAATCCCAATATCAAAATAATTTGTTACATCAAATTCTACAACAAACAATCATGAGTTTCACTGCTCTATTGTCCCAGGTCAAGCACAAGAAACAACCTCCGAAACAAACAACTCCTCCAACAACAACTTCTAGATCCCCAACAAAGTCTCAATCTCCCCCTCCTACAACAACAACAACAACAACATCAACTTCTAAAACCCTTCTTCCTATAAAACCTAAACTTCAAGACCCTGCTGTTCAAAGACTCAAAGAGCTCAGACGCCTGGAAAAAGAAAAACAATCCACCACTTCAACAATAACAACAACTAAACAACAAAGTCGACATGTCACAAAACAAAAATCTTTGACATCCAATCAATCATCAAAATTGGCATCCACATCTACCTCTTCATCTTCATCACCAGCTTCCACTTCAGCTCCTCCAAAAAGATTATCATTCAAAGAACTAATGAATCAAGCTAAATTAAAAGCTAAACAAATTGAAAATAACACTCCTCCATCAACTTCAACTTCAACTTCAAATTTAACCTCACCAACCAAAAGAATCCCTAAATCTTCACAACTCAAACAACCTATAAATCCAACAAAATCACAACCATTAAAACCTCCAATCAAACAACAACAACAACAACAACCAAAATCTCATTCAAAATCTCCTCCTCCAATTGCACAACCTTCAAAAGAATTACAAGAAAAATTACAACGTAAAAGAAAATTGAAATTACAACAACAACAACAACAACAACAAAGAAAAACATATCACCCAGATGATTATGAGGATGAAGATGATGATTTTATAGAAAATGATCAACCAGATTATGATAGAAATGAAATTTGGAAAATTTTTAATAAAAATCCAAATCGTTATAATGATGATGATTATGATGATGATGATGATTTAAGTGATATGGAAGCTTCAAATTTTGAAATTTTAGATGAAGAAGATTATTCAACTAAAAGAGCAAAATTAGAAGATTTAAAAGAATTAAAATTAGAGAAAAAACTTGCAATTGAGAAAAAAAAAAGATTGGGACGTTAATATCATTTTCATTTTCATTTTAAATATATATTTATTAATTAATATTGTTAATCTGATTCATATTCAAATTCATATTCTGAATCTGTTGGTGATTCATTTGTAAATTCTTTAATTTCTTCTGATTTAGATTGTGATTGTGATTCTAATTCCGATTCCGATGTAAGTTCAATTACTTTATTTACAGCAACATCTTCTTCTTCTTCTTCTTCTTCTTCAACTTGACTAACTTGATTAACTTCATTCATAAATTTTTCGTACTCTTCTAAATCATCTTTATCATTTTTATTAATTTCATCATCTACTTCAACTTTGTCAACTTCTTCAACTTTGTCAACTTTTTCAATATCTTCTTGATCATCTTGTTCAAGTTCATTCATAAATTTATCATATTCATCTTCAACTTCTTCAAATTCTTTAATAAATCCACCTTCATTATCTTCTTGATCTAAATTGTCTTCATTATCAATTAAAAATCCACCTTCATTATCTTCTTGATCTAAATTGTCTTCATTATCAATTAAAAATCCACCTTCATTTGAATTTTTTTCGTCATTATCTTCGTTATCTTCATCTTCAATTAAATACCCACCAGATTGTTTAGTATCATTCTCAATTAAAAATCCTCCTCCTTCATTATTTAAATCATCATGATTAGATCCATCTCCTTCTTCTCTTTTATTTTCATTATAGTCTCTATACCCATCTCCATATCCAATTTTTTCTTTAATAAACCCACCCTCAACATAATCTTCATTATCTTCCTCTTCCTCAAAATCACTTTCAATTTTCTTTAAATCATCCCCATCAATCATACCATGTTCTTTATTTAATCTATCAAACAACCGTGCTTTACTCAACAACAATCTCCAACCTTTCAACGCTCTAACTTCCAGCTCATTTCTAATTTTTTCCTCTTGTTCAAATTCCAATTGTTTAATCATTTTTTCCATTGGATCTTTAAATTCAATTCCAACAATTACACCTTCATAAACAGGTGATACAGATCTTTTATCAAATTTAAATCCAATACAAGCTTTAGCAAAATCAATCCCTAAAATTTTAGCTGCATTAAATGCTAATTCATTTTTAATATGAATCCCACCTTTTGGTATCATTGATGGTACAAATACATCTAAATTTCCAAATGAATTTTTCATAATAATTCCATTTTTAATTTCTGGTGGTTTATATAATTCAGTTTGATCAAATGAATATAATCTTTCATTATCATCTTCATCTTCATCCATTTTTTTAGAAATTTGAAAACTTGTTTTTTTTTTAATTAATTTTGCCTTTTCACCAATTTTTAAAACTCGACCTAATTGATACCAATTTCTTGCACTTTTAAGAATTTTAACATTAGTTTTTTTGAAAACTTGTATAGATTCATTTTTACCTTTAATTCGAATCATACCACATGGTTCTTTTGGTTCCAAAATTTCATTACTTTTCAATTGAGATTCTAAAATATAAAAAGGATGATTTTTAAAATCTTGAATACTATCAGGTATTCCTTCCTTTTCACCTTTTAATTTAAAATAAATATCTTCATATTCATCTGATTTATTTCTACCTCTTGTATTCAATTTTTTAATAACTTTATCAAACCATTGTTTATCAATTTCATTTTTAGTGATTCTTTTTTTAAAAGTTTTAGTATAAAATTTTTCAGCATATCTTTGAGTTATATCTCGTACACCACCTTTACGATCATACCCAATCACATATAACAACGAGTTCTTAGGGTAACTTAATGGTGGTTCAAATGAATTTTTAACATCTATAGTTTCAATAGTTTGAAGAATAATTGGATCAATACTTATCCATTTTTTAATTGTAGAATTCCATGCTTCAATCCAAAACACAGGATATTTCATTTCTTCTTCATCATCATCATCATTTTGCATTGTTTCATTAACTTTGCAAGATTTCCGTAAATTTGTTAATTTTTCTTGCACTGTTAATTCTTCTTCTTCCAATATATTTTTCCCGGGTTTTTTTTCCTTTATACTCAAATTTGTAAAATCTGGTGGTTGTAAAGAAAAAACAAGTCTTGCAGATACTCCAACACTTCGTAATAATGCAACAAATCCTTGTGCACCAATATCTCTATTTCCTCTTAATTTCTTCATTGCTTTTAAAAACTTATCAAAAGTCATTGGTGTTGATGATTGTTTAGAATTCATCCATTCATACCAATCATACTTTCTTATTGTTCCTTTATTATTAGTTATTTTAAAAGATTTGATCCAAAATTTCATTAATTCTAATAATCCATCTAAAAATTTCCGACTTTCAATTGATTTATTATTTGAATTTGATTTATTTGGATGAAGTTTTTCAAATGTTGAATTGGGCACATGTTTTTTCAATTCATCATGTATTAATGGATCATTCAACCATTTGTTTCTTAAAGCCCCATGAATTAACATCATAAAAATATAATTTTTATGGAATGTTTTCCTAAAATTTCGTTCTTCTTTATCAATAATATTTTTCTTTTTTTTAGGTTTTATTTCAGATTTATTAATTGATATTGAGACATCTGAAGTTAGCAAATTAGATGATTTCATTTTAACATTATCTAAATCAATATCTTCAAATTCATCATCATCAAATTCTTCTTCTTCTTCTTCTTCTCCAATTTCAATAATTTCTTGAACCGGTGTGACATCTCTTACATCTTTAACTTTCTCAGTTTCACGATCTTCAACATCTTCCCTCAATTTTGGCTCATTATTAACAACCACAACATCATGAACTTCTTCAGTTGATTTAAGATCATTCTTCTTATTATTACGATTAGCATTCTTTTTCCTTCTTTTTAATGGTTTCTCATTGTTATTTGATGAGCTAGCTTCACGACGCACAGCTTGTCGCAGTAATTGCATGTACTCTGTCGGAACACCAGGAGTGTCTGAATATCGTGGCATTTTCCTTCTGAAGCGGAATATGTATTAGAAATGAATATATTTGCATTTCTGATATTCAATTTTTTAAAATCTAAAAATGTTGCTGCTGCATATTACATAAATGTGGCAAACTTTGATATTTGGTAGAAACTAGAAACTAGCTATATGATATTGAAATATACAGCTTAAATTATCTATAAAATGTGTATGTATTAAAAACACAAAAAGTGGTTATGCTGCTGTAAATGAACTATATACTAAATTAATGCAAAAAAATTATTAACAATGGATCGAAATTATACTTTCACTGTTTCATCAGTTTCTTTCTCATGACTCAATTCAGAACTGGTTTTAGATTCTTTAGTTTCTTCAATCTCCAGTTGAACATCTTCTGTATCTTCGGATTCTCCAATTTGTTGGATTTGTTCTTCTTCGTCATCTTTTACTTTATTACCAAACCATTTAAATCTGCAACACCAAATGAAATGAGATAACATTATACCGATTTCTAATACTGCACAGACACAATAAAGAACGATACCCATGATATCCATATTACCAACAACAACAGACAACATTGATAATACCGCACCACAACAATCAATGCCAATAAACCACATATTGATTCCAACAACACGACCTTTTCTTTTAGCTAATTCAAAATAAGGTGGGATTAAACCTACTGCTAATAAAATTGAGGCAATGATACCAAAGATTAAACTTGGCCATTTGATTCCACGGTCGTATAATGGACGTAATCCTAGGATGAATCCAACTTGACAACCAATTGAAAACACCACGAAGGGAATAATGATTATTATAATTCTTCTTAAAGGTATTTTCAAAGGTGGATAATACAACGTTTGTATCCATGTCACAGTACAAGTGACAAAGAAAATCTCTGGTTGGACTTGAACTGAAACATTAGCTCTTGTTGAAATGAAATAAATTGCAAAAGGAACACCACATAATGCCCATGCAAACATCATTAATGGGGGTAAACCTTCACAGTCTTTTCTTTTCCAGTTGTAGTAGACTTGTGGTAGAAGCTGGATACACCAGCACACTGTCCCAATGGTTCCTAGCACTGTTGCTGCCTTCTCACTGATCATTTTTTGTAGTTATCTGCTAAACTGGACCCTGAAATATATGTCTATAAAGTTATATTAAACCGTTTTGCACTTTTGCTTGAAAATGAAGACTGGAAAAAGAACTGTAATAATAAACTGAGCACTGTGTCTTTGCCAGTAGAGAGAAAACAGTGGATCTTCAAAGCTTTAAATACTAAAAAAATCCCACTGGAAATTTATTGTACATTAATTATTAAATTTTTTCTTCTGATTATGAAAATTCGTTTCTAGATGCCGCATTAGGAAACTCAGACCGCAGTGACACATTTCTACTACAATTAACAATTAACGAATTAAATTCATTTCTAAACTGCTCAATTTAATGTCTTCGAACCAATCGATCTGTTCATCTCCACTGTTTCCAGCAGTTTATGAAGATACTTGTCCCTCTTGCAACTGTCTAGCTTGACCAAAGAATCGTGCAATTTGCGCAAATACTCATAATTCTCACCACTTGGACCAATTGAAGTACTAATGATCTTAGCTGTAATTTCCAAATCTTCAGGCCCAACAAAACTTTCGTTATCCAATGTGCCAATATACACTTTACTGGTCAATACATGTTTACCAGTTTCAGCATTTTGTGGAAATTTTGAGATCTCATGTAAAATATCACTATGTTTAATATCATCATGATATATCTCGAACGGGATTTCATGAGCAGTATACCCGTCTTGTTCTCTCACGTCCAAATACTCCTCCACTTCTTGTCTAAACTCTGCTGGAATATAACAAGCAACACCCCAAATCTTCAAATCTTCTTTATTTTGCAGCTTTGTTAGTCCATCATGTTTCAACACATCTTCCAGAATCGCTTGATTTGATATGATGTCTTCGTATGGAACAAGTGTTACTACTCTGCCCTTTTTTTCTGGTGTACCTCTATGATCTGATGAAGACTGCCAAAACCTTCTTGTAAAACCTGTTATTATTCCTGGAATTATATGTGTTGTATGTGGAGGTGGTTTAAAAATGAGTGAGCCGTATCCTACAACCCATAATGGTTTATTATCCTGTGTCATAATCTACTTTTGAGATTAGTAGTTCACTAGTTGCAAGTTTTTAGTAGTGAAGTACTAAGCTATATATCTTGAAATCGGTTTGTATGTAAAAAAATTAATTCCATAATTAATAATTATGAAAAAATATCACTACATACTAAACAAAATAAATCTATAAAATCATCACATTAGTGAGCTGAATACTATAAATAATCATTCCATTCCAAACGATTTTAAAAATAAATATCATTAGCCATTACTGTATTATCCAAGTATATATTCTAAAATTACAATTGTCTTTCATATAGTCCTCTGAATTAAACCAGGAAGTAATAAAAGAAAAGTAAAAGT